>JAYMTF010006167.1:0-10613 GCA_036897485.1 Pelargonium nanum
GATAAGGGTAATATGGGAAAAACAATAATATAATAACCTAAAAATAGAAACAGGACACTCATTTTGGGACAAAATTTTTTGACAAACAGGACACTCATTTTGAGACGGAGGGAGTATTTCTTAAAGGAATGCCATTTTTATTGTTTCAAGAAAAATGAATTTTCCATTATGCCCTCCAGTAATGTATATGGACATATAATTTCTCTGTTTGATCGTTAAAGATTATCAGTCATGCATAACATTTAGCCAATGTTAAGGCATCGTTTGATTTGAAAAACGTAAATACTATGTGATACTACCCAAAAAGTTATAAGTTTATCCGACAAATAATAATATGATATGTAGTATTCCAAGACCTACATCATCTCCATCTCACATAGACGGGTTTGCGGACTAACTCTTGAACCACGATTTCACGGACTCTTTCCCATACCGTAGCTCCGCAGACTTGCCCTTGAACCGAAACTTCACGAACTCGCTCCCAATTTAGTCATCAGCGCACGCTCAAAGCCATCGCACACACCTTTAGTTATAGGTCACGCTCGAAGTCATCAGCCTGAAGCCATCATGGGCACCATAAGTCAAGGGTCGCACCCGAAGCCATCGCCCGCACCCTAAGTCATGTATCGCTCCTGAAGTAATGAAGTCAAGGCTCTAAGGCGTTCCTTCGATTAGCAAGAGAGACAAGCAAAACCCACATGACCGATGGTCTCACCGCATCAAGCATCAATCACAATTGACCAACAATTTTGAAAGTCGTAGGACGCAACCCCAGTGATAGAGACTTATAGGGACTTCGATACTATCATTGGCGCTTGATGAGTGTGCGAAATCTCTCACGCCTTGCTAGCGCCCACCCACACCGAACCTGGGAAGCAAGAGTCAAGTCTCAAATGGGCCCGAAATGGGTCTTACCTTACCATCAACTACACTTCTCTTGGTTAGAGAGGGAATCTTCATTTTTCTCATTATTTTTCACTTTTTTCTCTAGAAATGCTATCTTTAGCCTTCATGTATTTCGGTCGAAAACTCATTCTCACGTCTGAGGCGGCGTTTTAAAAAATACGTCCGAGGTCTCCGTTGTTTGGTGTGTTGCCTTGTGCTGGTCACATGTACATATATAGTACGACATGCGGTGAACCTTGATATTGGGCTCGAACAACGCACATTGAACATTTACACTTGGACTCAAAAGACTATGTACTTAGTAAGATACCCTAACACGTGGACAAGATGACAAATAACATTCTAGTGTGTTACGTTGACCATCATAAATAAGTGCATAAGCTAGTTCCATTGCTAGGAACAACTTGAAATTTATGTTCCTAACCTCACATGATGAATGACGACCCCCGTCGTTGAAGAGATGTCAATTGTCTCTCTCTATATATATATATATAGAGAGAGAGAGAAAGAGAGAGAGGGAGTGAGAGAGAGAAACATATTCCTTCTTATTTCTCCAATCACGCCCAAGATAAAGAGCGCTTCTCTGCCGCAACAATACCCGTAAGGAGAAGTTTATTCTTCCTTATTTCACCAGCTAAGTCCAAGACGAAGAGCGGCACCGCCGGGAACAAAAAGAGAGGTTCATTCCTCCTAATGTCCCTGGCTGATCCCAAGGTGAAAAGCAGCGCTCCAGCCGTGTAGAGACCCATAGAAAACATTCCTCCTTACCTCCTCAACCAAGTGTAGGACGAAAAACATCTTTGTCGTCACTTTGAAGCATGGGGAGAAGCACGAGATTCAAACATTGTTTTTCACATACAAAACGACTTGGGTGGACGTATTATTCCCCCTAACCAGTAGATAAACGCAATCTCGCACTCGAGAATTCCGTCTATCTCCCGTCGGCCCTCAAGGTCACCATGACCAAAGACTACATGTGCCTTCTGCCCCACATATGGGAGACGATGCACTAATGGGAGCTCCAATTCCCATTCCAGTGCGAGGTTGCACCTAACCATATGAATAGACAAGATCAGATCTCATAAAAGTCATCACCGACCACATGAAAACCATCAATGATTGGTCACATGTAGCCTCATGGTGAACTTGCTTCCATTGATCTATATCGTCTACCTCCACGAAAAAAAGATTGATCCCTCGTTGAGCCTAGACCACGTTGCTCCATAGTGAGTTTGCTTTCATGGCTCTAAGATATCCACCTCTGCGAAGAAGAAGATTATGAAGACAAATGCTGATTATATGTTGAGTTTGGTATGAATATATCAACCCAAAAAAATTAGGTCGAGTTCGGGTTTGATAAATTATAAAAATTTCGGGCTGGGTTAGAGTATATCCACAAAAAATGCATTTTATGCCTAAAATTCAAAATCCGACCAACCCTATAGTGTCAGGTTAGGGTTAGTGTTTATCTACCTAACCCTACTGAAATTATGCCACCTCTAGGCTCTAGCGTTTGCCTAGAAAAGGTTGGGTTTGGGCCCAGACTATACTCAAAATTTCCTGTCCAATAACAGGTTTGGGCCATAAAAAATCTACCTTGCTACGACTTAAATATGATGTCGTTTGATGGCTGCAGGAAACGACGGCGTAGACACTAGAAAATAACATAACTGAAATTTGGACATTTGCAGAGAAGAACACAACACACACAGGCTTTTGTTTGTTCAGGTTTTAGTGATTCCTATGTGAACTCCAATTTCTGTCCCTCTGCTTCAATCTCCCGCCATTGTATTGAACTTTCAGCTTCAGAAAATCACGAACCCTAATCCTAAATTCACAATGTCTCTCCAATCCCCAAATTCACATTAAACACAAATTCACTCTCATCTGTGGAGAAGCAGTGATCAGGCGGCTCCGATAGCCGGCCGATCAGATCGCCCAGGCAAATTTCTATGATGCTCAGATCTTCTGGTGACAATGTCTTGGGGATTGGGATGGAAAAGGCCCTCGGAGACCTTCCATGTGAGTTTCAACTATGGTACGGACGGTCCCTGGCCTGTCTCCGAGAAACCCAGCGCCTCCTCTTCTCCTTCGTCGTGTTCGTCAAGGTCGGGATCAACCTCGCCACCTGTAAAACCGGTTTCGCATGATCAGGGGCTAGGGTTCCGGGTTGAATTGGATTGGACGGCTGGGGACGAAGAAGATCAGGTGGCGCTGAGGCTGCAGTCGCAGCTCATGGTGGCGCTGCCTCCGCCGCGGGACACGGTCACCGTTGAGCTCACCGTGGAGAAGTATGGAAATGTTGGCGTGGATATGAAGGTAGTCAAGCGGACGGAGCCGCTCAGGGCGGTGTTGCTGACGAAGTCAGTTGTTTCCGGCCAGCAAAGTGACGGGATTGGGGTGTTGACAAGGTTGCTGAGATCCAATCTTGTGAAGCCGATGCCGGGTTCCGGGAATGGGAGTTTGGACAGTGGGGAGCATTGGAAGAGTGTTACTCTCCTCAGCATCTCCGGTTGTGGTTTGGCAGTGAGTCTTTCTACTATGTATTATAAAGATCATTTATACGTTGTTCTTTTTTTAATTTTTTTGACAAGGATTGTGCTCTAGGTTCTTGCCATTTATATAATTATGCACTGGTTGTTGCTGATGTTAAGTCTAGAATGGGTTGAAGTTTGTGTTCCGGTATTCCGGGTATGTTTTGTCCATGTAATAGGTTTTCCCGTGCTATTGAAATGTAGCGAAATGCAGGGAATGTAGATTTTGGGGCGTTGACACCTGGGATGCAATGCAAGGAGTTAGAAGGATACCTGTATTAAGATATCATTCCTTCAATCAGAAATCAGCAACAATAGAATAAAATTTCATGATTTACTAACCTCATTATGTGTTGTGAATTGTGATTGAAACTTGGAGTCCAGGGATGAAGTTGAGGTCCAGCCCAATGGTTCAAACATTACACAGTGGAGGTTGTAGTTTGAATCTTGTTGAGGGGATAGTTACCCCTGTTGTGTAGCTCTGCCCATTGGGCAAAGATTTTTATAAAAAAGAATGAAAAGAAAAAAATTGAGGTCTTTTTGAACTTGTGGGGCAATGGGTTTCACTGTAGTTCTGCCATTGTAGTTATTAAATCTTGTGTAATTATTTAAGCATCTTAAATTAGGTCTCATGCTGCAGCTATACAAAATGAATACCATGAGTAAACTCAATCATCAGTCTATTGGGACTGATGATACCTGCTTTCCTTGCGAGGCTTCAAGTTGCAGGCGCAATCCTGCTTAGCATTTGCCTAGAATTAAAGAGTATAACAAATAAACAAGTTGCATATTGATTAACAGGTGATGCCTGTAGAGCTAGTTAGATTGCCTCTTCTGGAGAAGCTTTACCTCGACAATAACAAGCTAACAGTGTTGCCGCCTGAGCTCGGTGAACTGACAACTTTAAAAGTTCTTAGTGTTGACTACAATATGCTGATTTCAGTTCCTGGTAAGGATGGAATGGTGCATTTTTAAGTGGTATCTCTTTTTATTTTACTCTATTTGAAGTTCACATGTAATGGAAATATATCACATGTTGTGAAGATTATAGTATGATATATGAGGCATCCCATTCATTTTCTGATCCTGTTTTGAAATTGTGAGAAGTGGAATTGAGACAGTGCATTGGACTGGTTGAATTGTCATTGGAGCATAACAAGCTTGTTCGACCTCTTCTTGATTTCAGGTCATCAACTATTTGATTAGTCCATTGCCCCTTCTTGTTTTGGGCAATCCTGTATCTTCTAGAATTTCCTTTTCATTTAATTTTATTGCAGGGCTGTGTCCGAATTGCAAATTCTTCGCCTATTTGGTAATCCTCTTGAATTTCTTCCTGAAATTTTGCCCCTTCACAAACTTCGTCACTTGTCTCTTGCAAATACGAGGATAGTGGCTGGTGAATATTTTAGATTCTTGAGTGTGGAAATAGAGGTATTACTGTATTAGTAAATGCAGCAACTGTAGCAACATTTTATTGGTATATACTTGGAATTTTGGTAAGTTAGAGAGGCTACCTTTTCCAAATTGCAGATGGAGAACAGCTCTTATTTTGTTGCATCAAGGCACAAACTAAGTGCCTTCTTCTCTCTTATTTTTCGTTTTTCTTCTTGTCATCACCCTTTACTGGCATCTGCACTAGCAAAGATAATGCAAGACCAAGAAAACCGTGTAGTTGTTGGTAAAGATGAGAATGCAGTGCGGCAGCTTATAAGTATGATCAGTAGTGACAATCGTCATGTGGTATGTTGGTAATTTTAGAGTACACGAGTTCAGGCTCTTTTGTTTATCATTCCTTTACCGGAATTTATTTTTAGTTTTGACTTCCGACAGGTGGAGCAAGCATGCTCTGCTCTCTCGTCTCTTGCTTCAGATAGTTCTGTGGCGATGCAGTTGATGAAATGTGACATCATGCAACCAATTGAAACAGTTCTGAGATCTCTTGTTCCTGAAGCAGTAATTTCTGTATTGCAAGTTCTGGCCAATTTGGCTTTTGCATCAGATATAGTATCTCAGAAGATCTTAACTAGGGATGTTGTGAAGTCTCTGAAATTGCTATGTGCCAACAAATATACAGAGGTAAGGTTGTTATTTGATATAGTTTATTGCTTCCCATTGACCCATTGCCTTCATTTTATTGATTGGGGGTATATCTTCCATCAGGTTCAAAGGCTAGCTTTGTTAGCAGTTGGAAATCTGGCCTTCTGTTTAGAAAATCGCCGCATTCTAGTTACTTCTGAAAGCTTGCGTGAACTTCTTATGCGATTGACATTTGCTCCTGCACCGCGTGTGAATAAAGCTGCAGCTCGTGCTTTAGCAATTCTTGGTTTGTTCTTAAGCATATATTTTATTGGCTGTTGCTGTATGTTATTTGAGACTATCTAATAGAATGATTTCCAATCAATTAATGCCTACTTAGGAGAAAATGAAACTCTGCGCCACGCCATAATGGCGAGACCAGTTCCTAAGCAAGGACTGCGCATACTTTCAATGGATGGAGGTGGCATGAAAGGCCTAGCAACTGTACAGATTCTTAAAGAAATTGAGAAGGGAACTGGAAAGCGGATTCATGAGTTGTTTGACCTTATTTGTGGCACATCAACCGGTGGCATGCTTGCTGTTGCGCTTGGTATTAAACTGATGAGTTTGGACAAATGTGAAGAGATATACAAGAGTCTGGGTGAGCATGCTGCTGTATGAAATTTTACTTTGTTACATTTTTTATTATTTATCTTTTTCATCGAATAACTGTGATTCCTCAGGAAAACTTGTGTTTGCCGAAGCTGTTCCAAAGGATAATGAATCTGCAACTTGGAGAGAAAAATTGGACCTGCTTTACAAAAGTTCATCACAGAGTTTTAGAGTTGTTGTGCATGGATCTAAAGTATGGGGTTCCTCTCTCTCTCTCTCTCTCTCTCTCTCTCTCCTGCTAGGCCAGCATATGCCTTCATCTTTTTATCTTATAAGTTATATTTTCTTGGAGACAAGACATATTTTGGTTCATGAACTTTGCTCAAGTACAAAATACAAATAGGTACATGAACTTTCAATTTGTTCAAATAAGTGCATGAGCTTTCAATTGTGACCAATTAGATCAATTTTATTTAATGGTGTTAGTTTTAACTATTAACACATGCTGATTAGGATGACGTGTGATTTTTTTTTTAGAAAAATTCAAACGGTGCTCACCTCACCACTTGTTGCATCAGATGAATAAATTTCAAAGAAAATATGAGAGAACGGTCAGGAAAAGTTTGGAATTGAGAAAGGAGGTGATGGAGAGAAAAGTAAGAAGTTTTGAAAAGCATTTTTACGAAGAACAGAAAGTAACAAATCAGAAATTCAAAAGCATAAGAAGGAGCACATGAGCAAAACAGAAAAGATTAAATGATTAAGGAAGTGAGCTGCACTATTTTGTTTTCTAACTCAATGGTATGGATTTTCTAAATGATTAAATGATAATTAAATAGAGCTTGGGTTAGGAGTCCGTTTTATTTAGGATTGTTATGCTCTGTTTACGGATGCATAATTATAAATGACTCACATGAATAGTGGTCAGAATTGTAATGGTTTCAAGCAAGAAAATCAAATAAAACCTCAAGCCTCTTTTGAGGGATTCAAGCTCCGTGTTCTTGTGAGTGTAGAGAGGTGTGTGAGTTGTGTTTGTTATCTGCTTTAGTCTATGTTTTGATGTCTAACTCCATACCAGTAACAGAGCTCTGTGTTGAATTATTGAGTGTGCATTAGATTGGAATTTTAGCTCCGTTTGAGATCCAATTTTAGGTGTTTGGACTTGCGATCATGACACAGCGGGTCATGAATATACATATTACTAGCCGTGCTCATCCTCTAAACTTGGTATTGTTGCTAAGCTTGTGCATAGTTTGAACTTTGCATTTAACACTCTAGTTGAAGGTAGAAGAAAAAGGCCATGTGACTTGGTCTATCATTAGCACGTGACATGGACTAGTCTGAAATAAAAGAAAAAAATCCACATGTCATCCTAGTTAGCTTTTGTTAACATTTAAAATTGACACCGTCAAATAAATTGATCTAATCGGTCATAATTGAAAGTTCATGCATTTATTTGAACAAAATGAAAGTTTGCGTATCTATTTGTACATTTGAGCAAAGTTCATATATGATATACCAAAATCTGTTTGTTCTCTATTTTTTTCTTAGATAAAGGATATTCTTAGTTTCTTTCCTTCTACACTATTAAGTTAAGCTGAATATGGTTTTTCTGTTTTTAACATAAAATTTGTGGATATGATATAATTAGTTGGAATAGAGGCTGCGCAATTCATTTTTTATGTATGTGTTCATTTTCCATTTGTTGTTACTTTTCTCCATGCCTTGAAATAAGAATCCCATACATCATGCAGCACAGTGCGGACCATTTTGAGAGGTTGTTAAAAGAAATGTGTGCCGATGAGGATGGAGACCTGTTGATAGAATCTGCAGTGAAAAATGTTCCCAAAGTCTTTGTTGTATCAACTTTGGTGAGCGTGATGCCTGCTCAGCCTTTCTTATTTCGCAATTATCAGGTCTGACACCAAGTCTTATTTTTATAAATCTTTATTTCAAATGGATCTCATTACTTTCTCACTATATTTTTTATTGTTGCTTGGTATTTTGCTGCATAAATCAAATCAATGATCTTATCATTATTATTTTCTGTTCATCTGCTTTGTTTTCTTCTATTAATTACTTTTGTAATTAATTGCAGTATCCTGCTGGCACACCTGAAAAAACTCTTCCAGTTTCAGAAAGTCCCAGGATTGGTGGTGTGACATCACCTATTGGTGGTGCTCAAGCTTGTTATAAACGCAGTGCTTTCATTGGAAGTTCTAGGCATCAAGTATGGGAAGCTATAAGAGCATCATCTGCTGCTCCCTATTACCTTGATGATTTCTCTGACGGTATTCTCATCTTATGCTTACAAATTTCAATAGTGTTTTTCTTTATTCATATTATTTTGAAGTTGAGTGAGCTGGTTTCTTATTCTGAAAAACATATCTTTTGTACCAAAATTGTGCTAGATGTAAACCGTTGGCAGGATGGTGCAATAGTAGCAAACAATCCAACTATTTTTGCCATTAGAGAAGCACAACTTCTATGGCCTGACATGAAAATTGATTGCTTAGTTTCCATTGGGTGTGGTTCTGTTCCAACAAAGGTAAATAACTGCTTCCTTGTTTCCTCAGGAGAACATATTCAGATTTTGGATTCATAACATTGGGCATATTTCCCCCACTTCTGTATGGGTAGTAATAGTAGTACAAACAGGGCTAAGAATATCTAGGTGCAGTACTGTTGTTGTTGTTGTTGTTTACCCTATCTGCATGCTCTGTTGGTAATATATAATTTATAGCTTGGGTGTAAAAACAAATATTTTTCTGGGAAGGTATGTTACTGTACAAGTCAACATCTATTGGTGGAATAAAAACTGTTAACCACGTGGTCTTTTCAAGACATTTTGAAGAAAACTGACTATGAATATACCCACTCTTAATTCTTATTGTAACTGTAATGTCCTTGGACAATACTGAAGAAATGCAAAGCTCTTTTGGAGTTGGATGTAATGTTTGTGGGTACTAGGGATTCTAACCTTTAAAAGGCTGTTCTAATGATTTGAGTCAATACTTAGTTTGTTTATCCATAAATACCTCTGCTTTTGCAGCTTCGGAAGGGTGGTTGGCGTTATCTGGATACTGGGCAGGTGTTGATTGAAAGTGCATGTTCTGTGGATAGGGCGGAGGAGGCTTTGAGCGCATTACTACCTATGCTTCCTGAAATTCAGTATTTTCGATTTAATCCCGGTATGGCGGTGACTTTAGAGTTAAATTAACATGAGAAAGTCGAAAAGATTTTCTTATTTGTTCATCAATACAGTAGGCCCATAGTTTTCTTCATTACTTTTCAGTTTTCATATCATCCCCCCTTTCCAGCTAGGAAATTATCCTAGAAAAATAACTTTTTAAGTGAAAGAATGTTTTTCTCCATCAACATTCGATATTGTCTACCCTTACAGTTGATGAGCGGTGTGATATGGAGCTGGATGAAACTGATCCATCAGTCTGGCTGAAGTTAGAAGCTGCATATGATGAATACATTCAGTGCAATTCTGAAGGTTTCAAGAATGTCTGTCAGAGGCTGCTGCTGCCTTTCCAAGTTGATGAGAAGCAGGAATTGAGTATGAAATCCCCTCGTTTATCAAAGGGCAAGGCACCAGATCCTTGTATGAATTTCTCTCTTAGCTCGCTGTAGATTTTTATCTTTTAATTTATATTTTTGAATTATTTTCTCGTCTGCTATGCTAGATGAGAGTGAACCTTCCTTGGGTTGGAGACGTAATGTGTTGCTTGTTGAAGCTTTACATAGTCCTGATTCAGGACCTGTTCACCATGCTCGAGCGCTTGAGTCATTCTGTGCCCGCAATGGAATAAGATTATCCCTCATGCAAATGCAAGGGATATCGGGACTTTCCAGTTCAGTGCCAGTTGCAACATTCCCAACACCATTTGCATCACCACAGCTCACTGAAAGCTTCCCATCAAGTCCGCCTCCATATAGTCCTGATGTTGGCAGCCCGAGGGTTGACCGAATTGATATGGTTCCTCCTTTAAGCTTGGATGGGTCTCAGTCTGGAAAGACATCTCCTTCTCCACCAAATTCTTCAGAACTCAGACAACTTTCTTTACCTGTCCGATCATTGCATGAAAAGTTACAGAACTCACAACAAGTGGGCATTGTACATCTGGCCCTTCAAAATGACTCGGTTGGCTCAATATTATGGTGAGCAAGCCCTATTGCTTTAAATTGTCAGTTTTGTGTGCAGTTGTAAGCCTTAGTTCTTACCTGCTTGATGTTATTAATTTAGTTGGCAGAATGATGTTTTTGTGGTTGCCGAACCTGGAGAACTCGCAGATAAGTTTCTACAATGTGTTAAATGTAGCTTGTTATCAGTGTTGCATAGCCATCAAGAAAAGGGGACAGCACTTCTGGCAAAGATTTCATCTATTGCTGATTTGGTTGCATTTAGACAATACTTTCAAATTGGAGGGATTGTTCACCGTTTTATGGGGCGTCAAACCCAAGTATGGCTCCTCTTTTTTTTTTTTTTTTTTTTTTTGGGTTTTCCCATTAAATTTACAAAACTAAATTTTTTGGTGT
>JAYMTF010006168.1:0-10612 GCA_036897485.1 Pelargonium nanum
TATATTTATATATATATATATATTAGATATTTAAGTATAATGACATGGCATTAAAAATTAAATGAAAACTTAAAACTCATATAATAATGAATATACATTTATGTGGTAACTTCATGAGTCGATTTAATATTTTATACATAATAATGTCATGTAGGCTTTAAATGTACCAAAATTTTATTCTAAGAATGTAATAATGCACATAGGGTTTATTGTATGAAATTTTATTTTATTTTATTTTTTTCATGGAAAATTTTATTTATTTAATACCACATCAACATTTTTAAAATTCGTTGATAATTAAGATTAACTAACACAAATGTTTGATTTGCTTCACTTTTGAATTTTTAATCAACTAAATTAGTTTGCTTTAAAGGATGAGGAATAATTTTGTCCATTCACATTTTGGTGCTCTATCCTATATAGAGTAGAAAGATGTTATTTGTTTCATTTTTTGTTTTAATTTTTTAAAATTGCAATTAGTCTATTCAATCCAGATCATTCACAATCGGTTTGGTCCGATCCAAATTTTGGTCCTACTTTTAAAAAAAAACTCGGTACTAATTCGGTTCAATTCGATTCTGTACCGATGCCCAACCTTACATGCAACAATACATAGCCACTCAAGTAGTTTCTTTCATGCAAATGTCCCAAGGCCAAGGCACCATGAATGATGAGATGGTTTGTTTGGTCTAAGTTTGTGAAAACTTTTTGGAGAGCTTTGAATTGAAAGCTATAGATTTGGTTGGATTCAATCATATGGCCCTATCATACCCATGTATGGTTGAATCTTTAAATTTGTTTTCACACAAATATATATGTACTTGTTTTATTTTGTTCTTGTCTCCACTACAATATTATGGAATCAAGAGAACATGATCTTGTTTTCAACATTTTAAGCCAACTACCATGCTATGTATGCATCACAACAATAAAAACTATATTCTAATTACCATAGGCAAATTGTTGGCTTTTTTGGTGATTTTTTTTATATATTTTATTTTATAGTTTTACTAATAGTTAAAATGTGTTAATAGAGGCATTTTAACAATTCAAGTAGGGAAAATTGCATATGATTCTTATAATTTGACACTTAAAACACGTGACTTTTAAGAAAATTTTAATGTAATATTCGACCACCACAAACTTTTTTACTCATTGTGTCATTTAAATTTGATTGAAAATGTCATTTTATTACCAAATGCACTGTGTGTGACTTCTTATTTTATTATCTTTCAAATTACCCTTCTATTTGTGTATATTTTTCCGAGACTTGAGAAAGTTTGGTGTTATGTGATAGTGAATTAGTTTTTCGTGAAATGTGTGAATCTCTTTACTCACAAGAGATTGCGAGGGTACATATATTTTTCATTAATATTTAACAAGGAACGGGTTAAGAAAAGTTTGTGGTAACCTAATTAGTGGGCCCTACTAGTTATTACACAGATAATTAATTAATTTAATAACCTAGTTACTAATTAGTGGGCTTTTACAAACCAAATAGCAAGACATAATTTCAAAATGCTTGTAGAAATAATATATATACCCTACTTAGCTACTACAATGATTTACCTTCTTAATTTCTCTTTCTAACTAACTAACCATTCTTTAATTAATTATCATAAATGAAAGGGAGTTTTGATAATGACATGTCAAATTCTAATTGCTTCAAGCATTAAATTCCCTAACAACCAAAGTAACTTTTTTTATGAAACACCAAAGTAACTTTTCTTTAAATAATCTTGAAATAAATTTAATATTTAAATAAATAGAAGAATATATTTAATCAGAAACTAAAGTTTTATTTAAATTACTGTACAGCAAGCACAAATCACCGTGATTTCAGTTTTTTTTAAATCACCGTCATTTGTTTATAAACAGTTTGATGTAGCCGCCCAATAGATTGAAGATTTAACATTTTAATTCTACTCGATTCGGGTCAAGTAACACTTTCCTACAAAATAGAATGCGCGTTAAAGTGTGATATTGAGACACAAAACGTTAAAATGTGTGATACACCAATACCATAGAAAAAAAAAAAGGTATTTATAGGAGAATCTTGATCAATTTGATTGTGACTGGTGAAGAGGTGGTAAGAAGTCAAATACAATTAGAAAACTTTCACATACCCGTTGAATCTAAACGCATGTGATATTGTGTGGACTGTGAATTGAGTTGCTTGAACTGTGGGTCAGATCAAATAAATTGTAAAATTGTATTAGACCGAATTGAGTTAAATTTGGCCACAATGGACTTGTTCCGATATGGTAAGCTCTTGGAGTCCAATATTTTGTGTGTCATCAGCGTTGTTGTAATATGTATATATATAACATAAATTTAGATTGTGATATTTTTAAAGTGTGTAAATTGAAAATCACGTTAAATGATCGCTAACAATAGTTGAATATATGCACGTTTAATTAGCACAGACTTTCCTTCGTTTCCTACATCGATATTTTCAAATTGT
The DNA here is from genome assembly GCA_036897485.1 of Pelargonium nanum. Taxonomy (NCBI): domain Eukaryota; kingdom Viridiplantae; phylum Streptophyta; class Magnoliopsida; order Geraniales; family Geraniaceae; genus Pelargonium; species Pelargonium nanum. Next base: position 2,465 of record JAYMTF010006168.1, read on the forward strand.
AAACCTAAAATAAATAATAGCAAAGATAATAACCAATAAAAGAATAATAATAATTCTACAAAAGCCCAACACGTTTCTCCAACTATTGTCACTATTGGTGATTAATTTCATGCTATTTCAGTACTATAGAGCTCACACATTGTCTCTCCAATAGTGTTTTACATTATTTTCACACAAAAAAACAAGCTGTCTACGTAGGTAAAAATGGACGGCTAGGATGAGAGATTTGTGAATCCAATGGCTCAAGATTGCTTCTCCATCTGTCACATTCATGTTTCCATTAAATGACTTAAGAATTGTAGTTGATAAAAAAAAAAAAAACCTAGCTAGAACAGTAATTTATTTTCATTAATTTCTCATAAATTACATATCTATCAATTTTACTATATGATGCAAGTAAAAACGGGTTTAAATTAATTGGTATTTAAGAAATCTGCTGAAATTTGGTTCGTATGTTTTGAATCGGCAAACAATCAATACTCACCGTTTTGAATTGTTATAGTTCGGTAGTTTATATTATATTTATTTTTTATTTTAGGAGTTCAATTTTGATTTTTTTGAATAGTAAAAAAAGAAAGGAACACAATTTTTTCATGAGTTGTTATGATCATTAGGTTTATTTTTGTTTCTGTAAAGTTGTGTATATCTATATTTCATTTCATTTTTTTAACTCTATATTTCATTTTTTTGGGTCAACATATTGTACCCAAAAAAAGAAGAAAATCCACATATAGAGTTGTTGATACACAACAAAACAGTAGCTATATATGTGCCTATGTTTAGCTGCTAGGGTTTGCTATTATTTATTTCATTTAATTTTTTAAGCTAGCTAGAGCTAGAGCAATAATTAATATTATTCATTTATGTAATATTAATTAATTTGATTTTCAGTGTATGTGTATATTATATATGTTTATGCAACAACAAAAATTATATATAGCTGCAAGGGTTTGTTTGTTTATATTTATTTTCTTAAACCAGCAAGATCAATAATTTGTTTTCATTAGTTTCTCATAATTTATGTCATTATTAATCTTACTTTTTTTTCTTTTTAGTGTGTGTATATATATCTTTGTGTGTGCACACAAAACCAGACCAAACCAAAGCAAACCACAATCACACAAATCATAGAGATCTTTGAAGCTTGTTGTGCAAAGATAATCAGTCAAATTTCAATGGCATTTGCTATGTCACCACTCAATTTCTTCATCATCACCACCTTATTTTTCTCTTCTCTCCTCTCTTCTTCATGCCAAGGTCTCTCTCTCTCTCTCTCTCTCTCTCTCTCTCTCTCTCTCTCTCTCACACACACATTTTTGTGTATTGTTCACGAGTGCATGTTCTTGAAATTCATGCTCAAACGTAATCGATGTTCTTTAGATTCAAATATTTTTTAATTATGATAAAAAAAGGATATATTTTGTTAGGTTTATTCTTTTCTAATTGAACGCATGCAATGTTTTTTTTCTTTATTAAATAGGTTTGGGTTGAATTTGACTTGACATTTCAAGCTTAATTAAATTCGCATATTGCCCATATGTCATATCTTATAAAAGCAAAAGAATAATCATTCAATCTATTTCATTTCAATTCATAAAAAAATAAAATATTATTTCAATTAGTCACGCTCAATATGATCAACACGTCAAATACTTAAATTCGACATCCTCTTCATTTTTCGTAATCTTGTGCATGTTATCATCTTCTTTCGTAATCAATCACTCATATAATCTTTTCCGTCACCCAATGACAATTTTGTTTCGAATTCATAACTTTGAACTCAAACGCTCACGCCCTCTCGTTCCTTATAGGGAAGAAATTTTCCAGCTACGGGTACCCATTTGTCAAGATCGCGAGCAACTACTCCTCGTCCACCTCTTTTGCCGAGAACAACTGCGGGAGCGGCTACGACTACATCATCGTGGGCGGAGGCACGGCCGCGTGTCCGTTGGCGGCGACGCTTTCTAGAAACTTCAGCGTGTTGGTGTTGGAGAGGGGAGGAGTGCCGTTTTCGAACTCGAACGTGTCGTTTTTGCGGAACTTCCACATTACATTGGCGGACACATCGCCAACTTCGGCTTCGCAGTCCTTTGTGTCAACGGATGGAGTGTTGAATGCGAGAGCAAGAGTTTTGGGAGGAGGTAGTTGCATCAATGCTGGTTTCTACACTAGAGCCAATTCAAGGTATGTTTACTTTTTTTTTTTTGTTGTTGTTGTTTTTAAATGGTCATGCATAATTTTGACTATATTTATGCTTGGCCATTTCGGTTACGACCCGTGAAACGACGCGAATTTAAGTGAGTTCTGAATCAGCTTAATCAGTTTTGTATCAATTAATGAATTGACCTGTTTGATAATCAGGTTGTGTTCTTATATATTGAAGTACCCATTTAAGAATAACAAGAGAGTAATTATTCAAACATATCATGTAACTGTGTTGGTTGGTAAAACTGACAATTTGGACCCGAACACGCGGTAGCCGATACCCACTCTACTTGTACCTGGAGCGCCCTAACCCGACCCGACCAACTTTTAAGTTGGTGAACTTGCACAAATTAGTGTATTTTACGCGTAAAACCTAGAAGGCTAGAACCCAACCAGCTCAAAACTACATTAGGGTTGCGTTTGGGTTATGGTTAAAAAACAAACCCGATTCAAACCCAACTCGGCCCTATTTTGTCACCTCTGCTGGCCATAGTGAAATGAGTTTTAATCGCTTATAGAATTTTTTTTTGTTATTGCTTATCGGAAATGTGTTTGTAAGAATATAGATATGAAATTAGATATATAATTTGGTTGTTAACTATGAAGGCAGGTTGGTGAACGTGAGATGATACATGTGGTTTCTCATATGAGCTGATGTGACATCTTCTTTTATCTGGTTTTTTTTATTAGCAATGTCCACTTTGGTGTATCACTATGTTAATACCACTTTTTAACTCAGTGGATACAAACTTCTCTCTTAGTCGATGCAAACTTTTTGCTCACATGAGAAAACACACGCACGACTTTACGAAAAAAATTATTTTTCAGTAAGTGTTAGTTATCAGAAAATGGAAGAGTGAACATGTATTGCGCATGTATAGATGATTTTTGCGCCGGTCTCCATTAAACCAAAATAAGTTAGTGTAAAATAGGGGCTTTTTTCTGGCACACAGAATAGGTCCCTATCAATCCCCTCGCCATTATTTTTTCGATAGGTACATGCACGAGAAGAGATTGAATATCATCGTCGTAGTTGTCAATGTCGTTATATACTTTAAACACAAAAATATGTCTATACATTGAAAATAGAGGGTCTAACCTAACTACAAAATAGAAAGAATGTATAGAAGTCAACTTGAGGATAAGACTATATGGCACTTCAAACATGGCAATGTAGGCCTTAAACAAAAAAAAAAAAGTGAAATGTACAAAATTATTGGCAAACAAAGCATAAACCTACTTCTCTATTTTTACCATTTTTGATGACATGTATTTAATGGATAGTACTTTTTTTTAAAACCTATTTAATGGATAGTACTTAGTTTGGTATAATATAGTGAAAAGTTTTCAACTATATTTTAGTTGAATCTCTTAATTACCACTAACTACTAGCAGTATATTGAATTATATCTAGTTATTATTGTTTATGTAATTTTTTTAATTTTTTCTTTTAACTTGGGTCAATATTTAAAAGTTAGAGATTATTAATCAAGATTAAAAAAATATTATGGACCATATTAAGTTCATATACGAATTTTTAAGGACCAAATAAAAAAAATCCATTTTTATGTAAATTGAATATAAATAGTTTATATTCAATCTCTTTTGCATATTACATTTTTTCGCAACAATTAATTGCCCATATTCTTAATTTTTAATTTCATCATATTAATTTATATGAATATTTTCTATATATTTTTTCTTTTCAACACACACATTTTATCTTTACCTTTACCACATTAGTTAGTAACACAATGTCGTAATAAAAAATAGAAATACAAAGAGTTTTTTGTCGTGAAAAATAGTAGAAGAAGCTAGTTACAAATAAATTAGAAGGCATAGTATTTATTTGAAAAGATAGATCAGTAGTCTAATGGGACTAAGTCCCATAAATATTGTTTTCAATAAATATATTTCCTATTATACCCAACAAGTCATTGTCATTTGTGTTTTGATAACTTAAAAAAAGTCATTGTCTAAATCTTCAACTAATTAATTTCAAAACTATTGGGAGAATTATGAAAGTGAAGCTTCTAAAAAATTTGTGATGCCCATTACACTATTATGGAAATACGATCGTGAAACGATAGAGTTTACTGTATTCGATATTAATATTTCTCGTATAAATTAATTTGGATTTTGATAGTTGTATATATGAGCTAATTATTGGTGATGTTACATGTGGTCCAAACCAACCCTTTGTGAGCATGTTTTTGTAGTTACTTTAGTTTTTAGATCAATAGACAATTCATAACATTTTAGGAAATAGTAATAAATGTAACACTACACACACATTATTAACCCAACTAGCCATTTCTTGTCAATGTTTATTTCATAGAATTTGTCTGTTTTTTTTTTCATTTTAATTTTGATAATTTTAACCAATTAGATGTCATTTTCTTGTTTAATCATACTTAATTTAGTGATGGTTAATTTTTTAATGTTTTATATTGGGTCAGCATAAGTTTTTTTTTTTTTTTTTTTTTTTTTTATATTGTAATTTTTTAAATTTTTATATTTGGTTCGGATAAGTTTTTTTTTTTTTTTTTTTTTGTATAGATTATAATTTATATATGATTGTGATTTGTGGCTTGCAGGTTTATAAAGAGAATGGGTTGGGATGAAAAATTGGTGAATGAGTCATATCCATGGGTTGAGAATCAAATTGTTCATTGGCCAACATTTGCACCTTGGCAAAGAGTACTTAGAGACAGTCTCTTAGATGTTGGGGTCTCCCCTTACAATGGCTTCACCTATGACCATGTCTATGGCACCAAGGTTGGTGGCACCATCTTTGACCGGTTCGGCCGCCGCCACACCGCGGCGGAGCTTCTCGCCACTGGCAACCCCGAGAAGCTCACCGTCCTCATTCACGCGACCGTTCAAAGAGTTATCTTCGATACCTCAGGTATTGCACATAATTTCGTTCATATAAAGTGAAAAAGTTAAAGTGCACGTTCATAAATGTACACTAAAATCATAACATCATTAGAGCTGACAATTTATTACCAGATACGATCTTTAACTCGTGACGAGTCACACTCATAGACCTGACTGAGTCTCATCCATTAACTCTATAACTATGATTCTAGTTTTTCAAATTCATGTACTAAACTGTTTAAATTTTTTAATCAGATATCAGGCCAAAGTTCGTGAACCACTAATGACGTAAATAACCTTCGCTTCATGTCTTTTTTAGGGAAGAAACCAAAGGCAGTTGGGGTGAACTTCAAGGATGAGAAGGGAAATATGCACCAAGCCTTCCTTGGCAACAATCCCAAGAGTGAAATCATATTGTCTTGTGGAGCCATTGGGACTCCTCAAATGTTGTTGTTGAGTGGCATTGGACCCAAACAAGAGCTTGAGAAATTGAACATTTCAGTGGTGCTTGACAACAAATTTGTTGGACAAGGCATGTGTGACAATCCCATGAACACCATCTTTGTTCCCTCAAAAAGGCCTGTGGAGCAATCTCTTATAGAAACTGTGGGCATCACTAAGCTTGGAGTGTACATTGAGGCTAGTAGTGGATTTGGACAGTCAAATGAGAGCATCCAATGCAACCATGGGATCATGTCTGCTGAGGTAATCACGTACAAGTTTCATCCAAAAGAAAAGTTAAAAATTGTCACGTCACCCTATTTTTTTTAACCGGAACCCTAAATTAGGGTTACAAGTGTGTTAACAAAGTTTCAGTTTCAATAACACATCGAAATACTGATCATACTCGTGAAATCTAAAAGACATTACTATGTACTTTTACAGAAAGACATTTTCTTTAACTTGAACGCGTGTTTTAACGAACTTTAGTTTTCTCTGTTTTCCTCTACAGATCGGTCAACTCTCCACCATCCCTCCAAAGCAAAGATCACATCAAGCCATCAAACAGTACATCAACAACAAGCCCTCTTTGCCTTATGAAGCCTTCAAAGGAGGCTTCGTCTTGGAAAAACTAGCAAACCCTAAGTCCACGGGTCATCTTGAGCTTATCAACACCGATGTAGACCAAAACCCTAATGTCACCTTCAACTACTTTAGCGACCCTGAAGACTTAAACCGTTGTGTTGAAGGCATTCGCATGACGGTGAAACTAGTCCAATCTGAACATTTCAGGAACTATACAGAGACTAACAAGGAGACGATGGAGAAGATATTGAATATGAGCGTTGAGGCGAATGTGAACCTTATACCTAAAAATGTTAATGACACTAAGTCTCTTGAGCAGTTTTGTAGGGACACTGTGATCACTATTTGGCACTACCATGGCGGGTCCCACGTGGGCCAAGTCGTGAGCTCAGAGTTCAAGGTTCTTGGGGTGGAGAGGCTTCGAGTTGTGGATGGCTCGACGTTTATGGAGTCTCCAGGGACAAATCCTCAGGCGACTGTCATGATGATGGGAAGGTACGTAGCTTGAAACTTAGTTTGAAATGTGATGCAAACTTTTTATGCACATGATACAAATTTTTTAATTTACATGAATTTTTTTTAACAAATAATTTTTATTCTAGCATGATTGGTCAATGGTTTTTTTTTTTTTAATATATTGAAGTGACTAATTGATTTGTTTGTGATATGCAGGTACATGGGTGTGAAGATTTTAAGAGATAGATTAGGAATAGAAGCTGGTGTGTAAAAGAAAACAAGTGTTGATGTGTTAATTTGATTGTCGTAGTAGAAATTAATGTGAGTTAATTTTTTTTTTTTGAACTTTTATATTGTCACAAAAAGTTTGTTTTAACTTATTTATCGACTGTTTTTATTAATGAAAACATTCCTACACATATAAATACCCTGAAATATATGTCTTATTCATAAAAATGTATTTTAAAGCGATAACTTCATATAAATACCTTGAAGTATATGCCTTATTTTTTAGGTATCGTAAACTATATTTCACATTAAGTAACTTCCTCATTAGTGAACTCAATGTTTCTTCGAATCACTGCATTTTCAACCATTCCATCATTAGCAGAATTCATTGAAGTGGTGATACCTACTGTTGAAATGTGGCGACAAACTAACTCGAGAAATTCATTAAGAAAAATAACTCGAGAAAATTCATGAAGGGTTTCATCACAAGCCGACGTGTTATGGTGATAGTTTAGAAATGTTCTAAATCTAGAGTTTTGGAGATGAAACCGGAGTCTCGAATTCTTGCTCCTAACTGAATTCCTATTTTCTGAAGTTTTCACAAGAGTAGTGCATCATTAGTGGGAGACTCGGTGTGCGCCCAAAATTTTGTCTCTATCGTGAGAGTAAAAATCCATTATGTGAAATCTAGAGAGGGGTCTAGAGAGAGAAAATAATGAGAGAAGTCTGTAAATTGTGAGATCTCACCTCTTGCCAATAAGAGTGATATTAATTTTACAATCATTTCCGCCACGTGTTGAAATGTGGCTGATTGTTGAAGTTCTAGCCTTCTAGGCGTGCCGCCCGTGGAAAGCCGGATGAGCTTCAGAGTTCATGTATTCTCTTTGAGCTATGCGAGTAGAAGCAAAGTTCCTGAGATCCTTTACTGTTTCGGGTAGTGTCTTAGTGCCCAAGTATGAGAAAATGTGGTGATTATGGCTCGATGAGGTAGTGAACATTTGAGGTGACTCGACAACTAATGACATTTCATTAAAGTTTTAAACCTAATACACATAATATGACCACCTTCTCATGAGTTTTAAACTCAGAGCGTCCAACATACATATATATATAGGGATTGAGGAGTTTAAGCCAACTTATTTTTGGTTTAGGCTAAACCATTAATGAGGTGATGACACCTCATTTAAATTCTTGAATCCGGGCGGGTCGCTCCGCTCCCACCAATTCACTTGAGTATGAATGAAATTTAATGAATTGTTATCACCTCATTAGTTTGGCTTAGGCTTAGCCAAAAAACAGATGACTTAAATTCATTATTATATATATATATATATATATATTATACATGTGGCG
>JAYMTF010006169.1:0-10611 GCA_036897485.1 Pelargonium nanum
CCCAAGCTCCATTTACTTCTTCCTACAGGAACTTCAGCTCCAAAGATGCTTGTGTCTGGTCTTCTGCTTCTGCCTCATCTTCTTGCGCCTCAGCTTCTCAACCTAGCAGCAACTCGTGGTTGTCCCAAGAAATGGACACGACAAGTCAAGATAAGCTGAAATGGGTGCAAGACAATTATATGATTTACAATTACTGCACAGACACTAGGAGATTTTCACAGGGGCTTCCCGCAGAATGCAACTTCTCCTCTTAGGCCAGAGATGGATTTGAAAACTGAGAATCCAAATTAAATACACCCATATATACTCGGATCATATTCTTTGATTGTTGAAACTTGTGTAATCAATTTTTCTATTCTTTGTTATATTATGAATAAATATGTATTGTCTTCACGCAACATATAGATTTAAAGTTGTCGTCATCAACCATGTTTTTTTTTTTGAAGGAACGTTATCAACCATGTTAATTCTCATAAACCTTGTGTGGTTTACCGTAATATCACAGTGTCTAATCATATTACTCACCAATTGAAAGAAAAGCGTGATTTTACAATCATAAGACGAGGAACATACGTGTAAACATTTACCGTAGATGAATAAAATAGCACTAGTGGAAATCGTGATTTCAAATAGTTTGGATGGTGTGGGGGTGATGAAAAAATGAAAGAGGAACTAGAGTTCTGCACCATGACCGTATCCGATCCCATAAATTTGGAGGTTTGCAACCCATGTCACAACATTTTGGCCCTACTGCCCCATTCTCGCTTCGTCCTGACTTGTCCTCTTACTGAGGCAATCCACACCCGCGCATCAGTCGTTCAAAAGAGTTAAGGTTCCTGGTGAACACCTTATCTCTCATTCACACTTAGTCTCTACAAGAGACTACAAGACCCTAAGGAGAGCTCCTCACATCTCATCAACATTTATTCTCCACATGAGGTTACAGGTGAGAGCTCATTACGTCTCCCCAACACTTAGTTTCCACAAGAAGACTTCAAAGCTCCCAATGAGAGCTCTCACACCTTCAGGACTCCTCCTCACATCTTATCAACATTTAGTCCCCACATGAGTCTACAAGTGAGAGCTCATTACCTCTCTTCAACACTTAGTTTCTACAAGTCCCCAAAGCTCCCAATGAGAGCTCTCACACCTTCAAGGCCCCTCCTCACATCTTATCAACATTTAGTCTCCACATGAGGCTACAAGTGAGAGCTCTTACCTCTCCCCAACACTTAGTTTCCACAAGAAGTCTCCAAAGCTCCCAATGAGAGTTCTCACACCTTCAGGGCTCCCCACCTCATTAGGTAACTTCAAAAAACTCATTGCCTCACTGAGAAATCTCTAAGGTTCCCCATCTCACCGAGTCACCTCCAAGTTCCCCGCATCGTGAGGCGATGTCTAAGTCTCCGTGCATGTTTATATGTACTTTGTTCAGTCCAGGATAAAAAGTGTGTATATTTGGCGATATGTTCCGGCCTATTCACGGGATTGGGTAATGGATTTATTCTTATTCATTACAGACCAGAAAAGGTGTAAGCAAGCACCAATTCATACCCATACTTGCAGTACTAATAGCATCCACTATCTACGTAAGGCATTGTGGAGCTTGACTAAGCTTCAGTAAAACTGTCAAGAATGAGATGCTAAAACAAATCACTGATAGCGGAGACAACCATGAAGATTAGCTCCTCCACAATTCTAACACAGGAACATAAACCTTAGAGAAGGGAGGTTTACACAAACCAAGTACAAAATAACATTATGCACAATTCTTATACAATGATGTCCAATTTAAATAACAAATCAAAATCACACTGAAAATATTAGGAATGTTATCCTAATCAGTCAACGAGGAGCAATCAACAAAAGGTCACATCTATCACCTAAGAATCTTGGATCCATGCATCCTTAACCAATAATGACGCGGAGTTCGGCATGGTGCAAGTAAAAGTGAATAATAAGGGTAAATAAACCGATACAACTTACTGTACAGGAAACTGTACATGAAATCCCTTGATATCAAGCAGGCATCCAGAAACAACAGTGATCTGTTCAAGGCTCTAAAAACCAACAGTTACATGCAGTCCCCAAAACCTCAAACTGTTGTTGTTGCTGGTATTGACGATTTTCAGTAGTTCGATACACTTGAGCCATCCTCCTCAGCACAACTCCTATTCGTCATCTAACTCGACTAATTGTGCCCGCTTTTCAGCTGCTTTCTTCCTGATAAAGAAACCCCACCTCATAGCAGCCTTGATCTTCAGCCAACCTACAACAGCTCTGCCCGGGCGTGCACGATCCTCGTCGAAGTTTGGCATTGGTGATGGCATGTATGATGGAAATGAAAACCCATCTTCAGGGGCATGACCTCCCATGCTGAAGATACGAAGCAAGTGCTGCATATCTTCGTTCTCAAGCATCTCATGACTTCTCATGCGAATTTCTTCCTCTGAAAAAAAGTCATCAACCCCCCTTTCCCTAGCATTTGACCAATCATCAAAAGGATTAAGATTTGCTTGCTGAGTGGAAGAGCTGATGTTCTGGAACCCTGATGATTGAGGAGGACCAAGGGCCAACCCAACATTGTTATTTCTTGAGCTTTGGTTCTGGTGTGAACTGTTAATCAGTTGGTCATGTGCTGCAAATGAAGAGCCATCAAACTCTGAGCGCAAACTTGAATTCACAAGCTGTGCCTGTGGATGAGGCTGAGGTTGGGTTTGGTATCTAGTTAGCGGACCATCATTGTAACCTGAACCGACAAAAAAGATTGAGGAGTTGATAAACAAAATGCTAACGCATCTACCATAAAAGGCATGATTTGAAGTGCATTACAAATATTTTCATTGCTGGGATACATTAAATTAAGTTGCAAGCAATGCTCACCTCCGACTGCCAAGCCTGAACCAATTGAAGGCTGCTCAGAAGGAACTGAAACTGGTAGACGTGGTTGTTGTAACTGATGGTTTAAACCATTAGAGTAATCAATTTGGCCCATCTGAAGATCATTGTGTGATGTACCTGGCCTCTTACTCTGCTTGAAGTTTAAAAGAGACTTCCCATCATATTCTACAACTTGATTCCAGTTTTCATATGCTTTCTTCACCAAAGTATCCACATAAAGCTGCAAAAACAAAATCAGTTCATACAAATTTTACTAGATATTTGCAAGCAACAAGAGAGATAGTTTTCCACTATCACAAAAAGGTAGAAGTTTTAGAAGCTCCAAAGACTAAAGGATCGTTTCTTTAAAACGATATTTGCCTGTGTAATGTTACTATAAGCTTTATATGAAGAGAGGGTAATATTATATTAATATCTTAATTCTTGCCTCAGCTATAACATCTAATTATTTTAGATTACTTCAAGAACCTTTTAAGATTAGACAACTACCATCTGAACTTTTGTTGGTACGAGGTAGGAAAATGAACTTGCACAACTATATTCACCCTTCCACTTTCCCCAGATGTTGTCATATGTCCACATGCAGAAAGAAACCCAACTATTTCCATTATATAGTTGTGCTTAGTGACCAGATACATCCACCATGGGATATTTTAACCATGAAAGACCGAGACAATTTTAGTTAACTATCAAGCAAACAGAATGAATTCTGGTTCTTTTTATCCAACCAAGTCAGGACCTAATGAGACAGGAAGGGGAAAAAATACAGATAAGCATGTTTTCAAGGTATCTTGGACAGGAAAGGGACAAGGCGCAAGAAAATAAACAAAACAGTGAAATAAGACAAATACCAGCTTAGATAAAGAACTTTTTATCAAGGCATCATAGAGTGACTAGTTGCTTATTTTACTGCAACTCTGATGAAGTCAGTGTCACTGTCAGGTACATTGTAGTATTGTACATTAAAAGTTACAGCTTCAGTGGTCCATTTAAAAGAAATGTTCACACAATACTGAAGTAAAACAAGTAAAATTATATCAAGGTAGAAAATTTATCAAATCACTAAACATTTGGGCTATTTCGCAACATTGGACAGGAAAAAGGAAAAAAAAAAAGCAGGATAAGAAAAAAAAGCAGGACAATATACCCTTGGGGTTGCTAATGAAACCTCCCAAGGAAACACAAGATATGTAATGGCAATCTATCATGATATGGAAAGGCCTCTATCATACCCACCTTCTGGCTATCGGAAAGAGAATCAGCAGGATGATACTGCTCCCCGGCAATAAGGCCGCTCAGCTCATAAATGTTGTTAAATACAACACCAACATTTCTTATATCTTCTTCAGGATAATAAACATACAGTTTCCCACTAAGGGCACATGTCTTTGCATGCTCCAAGAGAGCTTCCCACATCTTATTTGACATGCCACTACCAAGAATCTACAACAAAAGTTACAATAAAATAAATAGAAGAATAAACCCACTTACAGAACTTGGAAGCACTGACTTTCAAATTTCATAAACATATTCATACTTACATTTCGTAACTTCTGCGAATCTCTGACTACAAGCCGAAGAAAATCCTCAACAGAAAATATTCCTGCCTTATTAAGCCTCTTGTGAAAAGAACCATCTTTGCCAATTTTCTCTAATCTCCATACTTCATCAGTTAACGCTGGTGGATAGTGCTTCTTGTATACTGTCAAGAAAAGATTACCAAGAGTCAAGAACAGCATTCCATGACAGATAGGAAAAAAAAATTAATGGCAAGGAACATAAGCATACATTCCCCTCTGTGATCTTTCACAGTAAAAGCCTCAGTCTTAGCTTCACGTATGCGTATGCCCTCGCAAAATCCTGAGGCAACCTTCAAGCCAAGCCTGAACTTCCTGCTCCTTATCCAACTGGAGTTATCTGTAAACGTTAGATCGCCCAGAGTCCCAACCCCTTCTTTGAGTGTCACTTGCAAATCCCCAGTCAACAGAGGCCTCTTACCCTCACGCTCTTTTACTACATGGCTATCAAACTCTTCTTGCGTCCAACCTTCATCATCTTCATTGTTGAAATCACCTTCAAGCACAATAACATCGAGTTTGACAGAGGCTTCGGGTCCAGAGGTTACAACACGGCCAGAGTTTGCATCAACCAAAACAACATGGATGGAAGCACCCTGCTCCCCCTCTACTTTCCCACCAGTGAAGAGGGGAAGAGACAACCTGGACCTGAAGTGCAGCTGCAAGTTTCTTCCATCTGGACCTTCAATGCGTTTTGGAGAGGACCTAAAACCTCATTTTTTTTTAGTATATTAAACGTAGCAGGGAGGCAAAATAATACTTGCACAAAAATTAACAGGCAGTGCAACATTGAAAAAGGGACATACATCCATGTTTGAAGATGCATGCACAATGCAAAATCATGAAAAGTACACACTGCGCAAATACATGCATGTTTGTGTCTTCAGGTGCTCAGATCATTACATGAAATACCAAAGCACATACAGAAACCTTGCCAGAAAGATATATGTATAAACATACATATATAGATACATGCATATATACTATGAATTGACCTCTTTCGTTGGATTTAATGAGTGCCTCATAGATGCTAGAAGTGAAGATCAATTGGAAAATCAGGATATGTACTGTTATTTCAAAAACAAGCATGCACCATCTCAAAAATAGACTAAAAACTTGTCTGAAATAACTTGATTTGAGGACAGGACTTGGCATTTTAGTTCAACAATTTAGTCTATGTTCAAAATATCATGAGTGGTTGTGAAGAAAAACTATTAATTGAGCCAATACATATAGTTTTGTGTGCTAAATTATCACCTTCCAGTTAGCCTAGCAGGGCCTATCTTTGCCAAAGCACGTTCCACTTCTTCACTAACCTGTTAGCATACAAGGAAACCATAAGAAACAAAATGATAGATAATGCATCAGAAAAACAAAAACAAAATAAACTATCACATTTAGCATGGAAGTGTTTGTTTATAAGAATGGTGCACTTTTAGATCTATATCTACAAATAATACAAACAATTGCCAGCAAGATAGTGAATGAAAAATCTGATGTGATGAGTTTTGCCTTCGGCAGATAAGTTAGTCTAGATAACAGTCTGCAATGTTTCAGATATCATATGCAGATATATACAGCAAATCAAAATTACAGGTATTTAAGAAGGAAATATTGTACTTATGGTAACAGTACAGTATGGAAATACATCTGTGATGTCGTGGCAAATCCTGAGTGAAAAATCAACCATTGTAATTGGCATGTCAAGACAGAAATTGAAGTGTCATTCAACAAAGTGTTGCCACAATGCAGACAGGCGAATAATTACAAATATACTCACAAAGTAGATACTTCTACAAGAAAGTTAGCAAACACTATTATCTGCGCACAAGCTTTAACCACAAGATGCTAACCACACAACACATCAAGTTATTAATAAGAAATATCTCTATGCAATGAACAATCAGATAACAGATAGATGTTAGTTGAACACAAGAAAAATAAATTTGGAGTCAAAAATATCCTTCTGAAGAAACATAATTCACAAAGAAAGGCTTTGAATCTTACTACTCTGCGAAGGATAGGTTCCAAAGATGAGCAGAGCTTCTGCAAACTGTCCACCTTGAGAGCTTCTACAATCACACTGCACGTGGTATTTGATTCTCAATAAACCAAAACTAACAATTGAGACATTGCAGATATGTTGAGCGGAATTATAAACCACTCAAAAAGCAAGAACCCAATTCAGTAACTAGAACTTGCAGGGGAGAGAAAAAATATATGTAGCCAGAACTCACGAATGACACATTGCAGAAAGATAAAAAGGAGATGTAAATCATTCAAGAAGCAAGAACCTAAGTTTCTATAAACTAGAACTCACATTGGGAAAAAATGAGGGGACAGATATATGCTGTACAAGGACAAGCCTAAAAAAGGCATGAAAATAGAATGTCATACTGACATCAGCAGAATTACGATGAAGGATGACAAAATAAAATGAACAAGTGACACTTGGCACATTAGAAAAGGACTGATTTCATTTACTAAGCAGAATTACTTAGTGGCAGTCATAGCAGCTTGTCTAAGAAATTTCTCTCAAAGAGAGAAGATAACAATTCCTCGTCAAAAACGGAAGGAGAGTTTAACAAGCAGAAATAGCTCTTGCCATGTCCAACAAAAGACAATACTCAAAAAAGTAAATTTGGGAGTGTAAAACAACATGGTAGTTGTACGCTTGTTGAATTTGAGCCTACTAGCTGAAACTTCAAAGTGCTTTTTTCATCTACACGACTACACTGCAAGCTAAACTCCAGTCTATCATTTACCACTTGTACCAAAAATTTATCACAGAAGAAACAACAATTTCAAATTAAAATTCAGAAAATTAATATGCATAAAGAAACAAAATAAAAGGTGAGAATATTACTTTGCTCAAGGACCGAAAATTTACCTAGCTAGTGCCGGCCGCTTTCGCTCCGGCTGCTGTTCCTCTTCTCCCTCCAAAGCCCTTTTACCTCTGGTCATAGTATTAGATCTCTCCATATACCTCGTCTGCATTTAAACCCACTACCGTAACCCTAGATTCCCAGATCTGCACCACACCAAAACAACAACTTTACTCAGAAATCCTCATCCATTCCAGAAGCCCTAGCTCTCAATCTCTCATGTACACAGTACACCAAGCTTAACAATAGATCCACATAAAGTCATAAGCTCACAAATATCAGCAATTATCCGACCAATTAAACCAGAAAAACAGAATAACATACAGTTGAAAGAAAAATAGCAACTATAAAAAGATTCGGATTTTGTCTTATTTTCTTCACTTTTCTCAGCGGCCAAACAGAAAGTATCGCCCAAATTACCAAACAATATGCAGGAAATAGTGGTAAATTACAAATTTTCACATAGAAAAAATCCCCCAATTCAGGCTCCAAAAGTTGAATATTCCCAATTTGGGTGCTGGTAAAATATCAGAAAGTTAAGAACGGTGAAAAATTGGAGAGCCCTCCGCGGTACCTGATTGTTGTTTGGTGTCTGGGAAACGGCCGGGCGGCGCGAGAAAGTGAAGGAAAAAGCGGGAAAATTAGAGAAAAATTGCAGTAGAAATGATTGTGTGAGACCGTGAGGCTGAGGAGATGAACAACATTAAAGTATCGATAGACTTGTAGTCGCTGATTGGTCTTGGACTTTCATATCTGAGTCTACTCTGGCGACTCTAGCGGAGGAGGCTCTGATCTCCTGCTGCGCGGCCTATGACAATACGAGTTTTATGTCTTTGTACTGGATGGAATATAGGAGTACTGTGGAAACGCATGTAGAATATAGAGCTCGGAGGTGAGTGTGTGTTGTGCTTTGGATCATCCGGATGATGAAGCCACGGTTCAATCCTGACCGTGCGCTTTGGCAGCCTCTGGTTTCGCTTTGCCACGTCATTAAAACATTTGTTTTTCCCGGCGCACGTCATCTTTTTTGTTTCTTTGTCCGTCACTTTTTCTTTTACTTTTATTTTATTTTGACAATAGGGTTTTTATATTTACAAATTCACAAATCTTTTTTTATCTTTAGGTTGCAAAATCCAACCCTTCAACTCTTACCAATGATTCAATCACACTTAACAAAAGTGTTACTTCAAGAGATATCCCCGGAGTGCTCTTTTAAGTCAATATTTTCAGGAGACAAAAGTAAGATAAGTCTTGCATATGAGGTTTGAAAAGGAGGAAAAAAAAAACAAAAAAAATTGATCTGAATTTAGTTTATCTTGTTCTGTTTAACTTAAACATTGGTAATCGATCTAATTTTAACCAAAGTCAACCTAACTTTCAGCAATGTGTTGCTGATTAATTTGCCCAAAAAATAAGTATCAATATATAATTCTCCTATGTCCCAAAATGATTGTTTTAGTTTCCATTTCGAGAAAAATAATGATGAAAAGTTTATTTTCTACATATTTTTTCTTATATCTTCAAGAACATGTGGTGTTACAGATCCAAATATACAAATTAACTTATTATGATGATACCATTGATATTTCAAGGGATTCATATCAGCCCATTGTCCGGTTCTGTGCTGAGTTGATCGGTTTGCGTGGCTGGACCATAGGTTGGAACGGGATCTGACATAGCGCAAGTGAACGGCCATGGTATGCCCGATGACGTAGTATGAGAATCGTATTATGAGAAGTCAACATGTTTGACCAATGATGGACTAGATCTTGCGTGGTTTTGGGCCTGTGAGCCCATATTTTGGGCGAGTTGGACCCTTGACTTAGCCGAGTCAAGGGTGTTGACCAAGAGACCCCGTGATGAGAAAAAAGACTCTAGCACACAAGAGCCTTCCGCCAATAATTGACTTGACAAACGAATCTCACAATTTAGGGACAATTATACATTGATAGATGTCACTTATTTTTGGTAAAGCAAACACTCAAGTAGGTAAATAATTCTATCATATATTAACTTCAATTCGGAAAGTAATATGAAATTTGAAAGAATAATTTATACTATGTCGAAAAGTCTTTAATATTCTTCCAACAATTAGTAATAAAGCTTACGTTACAAATCTTAATGGTGTATGTGA
This sequence comes from Pelargonium nanum, assembly GCA_036897485.1. Classification (NCBI taxonomy): domain Eukaryota; kingdom Viridiplantae; phylum Streptophyta; class Magnoliopsida; order Geraniales; family Geraniaceae; genus Pelargonium; species Pelargonium nanum. The sequence continues at coordinate 9,498 of JAYMTF010006169.1, forward strand.
ATTAAATGTTTGATTGTTTAAAAATCTTAATGGTGTTTGTGAATTAAATGTTTGATTGTTTAAATTGTTTTTCCAAATCTTGCATGAATTAACTTCACATGAGTTATGATTTTAAAGTGAAGATCTATGTTTATGAAAGAGTTGCATACTATGATCTTGTTGCAATTTATAATTAATAATAGTGTTTAATAAAATGTTTATTAAGAAATTGTTAGCAATCTGTATGAGATACATGATTGTTTGATTTTCAGGCATGCATGACTATAGTCGATTTCCTATTTTGATAGTTGATTTGTAACTTTTATAAATTTGATTTACATATTGTGTCTCATCTTTAAATTCTCTTCCCATGTTCTCACATTGTAACTGGATATTTTATGCTCAATATGATGTGAAATAGAATTAAGGTTTATCATTATTTGTTACCAGTTCTAACCGGTTACAATAGTGGGAAAAAAAGAGTTTGATGGTCTAAGAGTCGTAGAAAACAAGATTCGAGTCAGTAGCTGAGCCAAAATTTATTCAATGGGTAATTACAGATACTCCTCATGATAAGTATCTATTTCAGTTGCCACTCCTGAACTAATTTTTCCAACTTTTAACTAACATATAGTTTGGAGAGTTAATTCCGTCAATTATATTTGACGGAAAATGACATTATTTGGTCATGTGTCCAGCACATAATCATTTCTTTTAAATCATCAAAATGCCCTTCACTTTACCTTTCTTCTTGAACCTAATTTAGCCGGAAAATTCATAGACTCGCCGAGAAATTCATAAACTCGCCGAAAAATTCATAAACTAACTGGAGACATCATGAACTCGCCGAAAAAACGATAAACTCAACATAAACTTCATGAACTCTCCAGAAAATTCATAAACTCGCCGAAAAATTCATAAAAATTAAACAAAATACCAACAACCAACTATCAAAACCATGAAAAGTTGAATCACAATAAACATTATCAAAAAATAATTTTGAAAAAATCCATTATCAAACACCAATATACCCATCTCACCTCAAGGAATGCAAACTATCAATGTACTAAAGGGGAAATTACAGATAGCGCCCCTGAACTAAACCCCTTTTGCAACTTACTACCCTAAACTTAGG
>JAYMTF010006170.1:0-10610 GCA_036897485.1 Pelargonium nanum
GCTGCATTGCTCGAGGGTCATTTTTGAATTTGATGCTGTTTTATTATCTAAGCTTGTCTATTTGGAAGACTGTTCTGCTCACCCTTGGAGAACTATGATTTTGGATTGCAGGGAAAGCTTGAGCAAGCTTCAGGATTTCGTTTTGATCCATGTCAGTAGGAAGGCTAATACTTTTGCTGATTATTTAGCCAAATTTTGCTTCAATTCCCCTGTTGGGACTTGCTGTTTTATGCTTCACCCGCCTGTGGGTGCCTTGTCTCTTCTTTTGGATGACTATATCTATTACTCTGCCACTAACTCTGTTACTCTAGGCAATTGGCTCCTTAATCTATATATTTGGGAGTGTTTATAAAAAAAACAAAGAGGGAGCGATCCGCCGAGTCAACAATTTGCAACTCCACATCTAATTCCAAGCTTCCAATATGTATATATATTATTTAAAAAAATAAAACACAGAATAAAAAAGAACCAGCTTCCCTTGTTTCCATCTACGCATCTCTCCGTTGTCGCGGGTGGTCTGACCTCGCATTTGACGCCAATGCCCGCCCACAAGCGCTCGCTGTCCGAGAATCGTGACGACGACGATGACCCCATACACCACCATCACGCCAAGCACTCTCGCCACGAACCACAATTCCACCACGAGGAACCACCCAAACGGTACCACCGAGAAGACGAAGACGAAGACGAAGACGAAGAAGAGGAGGAGCCAGAACCAGAAGGCGCAGAAGCAGAAGTAGAAGAAGGTAGGTTCGGTCTCTTTGTCTCTTTACAGCTCCTCATTCTTCTGTGAATACTCGGGTTGGTGTGTACATAAATTTGATTCGATGCGAATGGGTCAAGATTGATTGGAGTGATTTGCGATGTTTTTCAGATTCTGAGGATACCGCATCTTCCGGGACCGACGAGAAGTCAGAGTAATTACTCTTATCTTCTGATTCTTAGTAGTGTAGCTTGCTTGTGCCTTGTTTATTTGTATTCGTTCGTGGTGGTGGTGGTGGTGGATCGCTTGTGATTGTTGATTCTTTGTTGATTCTGTTCCTGTTCCTGTTGTGTTTGGTTCAATGCGTAAGTGGTGATTGCATGTGTGTTCTCCTTTTTCGCCTTGTTCTCTCATTGTCAAATTCTGCCACCACTTTAGTGTTTGGAAGATTCTACAATGCCGTCTTGTTTCTCTTCTAGCTTAGTTCTTCTGTAGCTCCTACTCTATTGTTGTTGGTTTAGGTATTGTATTTGTCTTGGTGTTTTTGTCTCTATATGTAGCAAACATGATTTATGATGAGCATGATACTACCAAAAATGAACTATGGCAAGGTTGAGCATTTGGCTAATTCATTTATACAGTAAGAGATTTGGTTTTATGCTGACAATTGACAAGGTAAACATATTCATTGTACATGGACATGTTGAAAGAAATATACAGACTCATTCATAAACAATACTGCTCATATATTTTTATATATATTGGCTATGAAAATAGTTGTAGAGAGTATTGCCTTCTGTCTGTCTCTTGATTCAATGGATTTCTCCTTAGTCATATGTAATATATTCTCCTGTTCACACCAATGTGCCATATATTGTGAGTCTTGTGCACCTCTCACTCTTGGGTAGAAAGTTCTAACTTTGTATATCTTACTTTCCCTTGCAGATTTGTCACTGTTGAGCTGCCAGAAATTCGTAAGGATGTACAGTGTCCAATTTGTCTAGGTAATTTTTTTTTTTTGAAGTCTGTAATCTTTGAACATATATGCTAGTTTATGTCCAGCATACATATTTCCAATGCTTTTTGGGAAAAGATTGGGTTGTTTTTGTTTATGCCCATCATACACATGATTCATAGTACTGGTAGAGGTGCCCTCTGAAGTGGGAAAATTTAATATCATAAGCTATAGTCTAATTCACAGTTTATATATCTTGCTTTCAATCCTTTTGCTTCCAGTGAGTTCAGCTCATACAGCTTGTTGTATAGTTACTAGACTTTGAACTTCTATGTCTACCTTTTGTGATTTAGTTTTAGAGCTGCTACTTGTTGCACCTTCCATGGGTATAATGAAGAGATAGTTTCCTAAATTAAGTCTTGATTTACAGTTGTATAAAACAATTACTTTCCTCTTATGAATTAAATTTGTGAGACAAGGTTATTACAACCATAACTATATTACAGGTAGAGCCTCTTCAACAGTATAATTTGATGCTATATAGAAATATAATAGTAGAAAAAGTTCTAAAATAAAAATACAGCTGAAGGCAAACAACTAACCACTCCACTACATATGTAGTTTAAGGATGGCATCGATCTTCTCAGCTACAAACTCAAGAAAAGTCAGTAGTCACTAATTTGTAGACAATTGCAGCATCAGGAATCATGCTCGTTAGCCTTCACACTGAACTCTCAATCCTGAGCACAAAAAAAATAATAAAATAAAAACATTGTGCTAGTGCTGTCAGCAACTTTTAATCATACAATAGATCCTGGTTGTCTTTTGAAATTTCTTGCAACAAAGGGAATTGTCTATTAATATGTTAATTTTGGTTTATTCATATGCTATATATAGCAGAGCAATACATATCCATCTGAAAGCATCAACAAGTCTCTTGCTTTAGACCTTTTCTCCTGTACTCAAAGCACTTTTATGTTTCCTTGATCAAAATGGCCTTGTCAGTTTTAACATACGATATGAAGGCTGGAGTGTAGAAGTACATGTGGTCTTCATAGATTGGCTAAACAATTTTCTGCTTCCATGGAACAGTATTCTGGTCACTGATGTTTTGTCATATCTTCCTTAGTTGATATGCCTATGCTCAATTGCACACCATAATTGCAGTCTAGTTCTTCTTGGTTTTATATTATCTTTAACACTGGCAGCTCGTGTAAATTTAAATTCATTAGCTATATTCTTATATTTCTACAGCAATTTAGTGTAAAATTCTTTATTATGCCTATGGATGGACAGGGATCATTAAGAAAACTCGAACTGTGATGGAATGTCTGCATCGCTTTTGCCGTGAGTGCATTGACAAATCAATGCGACTGGGGTATGTAATGGAGGTTTTTCACTTCTAGGCTTATTTGATTTAGCATAACTAGCATCATGCTGCTCTGTTGTGTCTTACTTGATACTGTTGTGAATGTTTAGAAGTTGATGACATCGTAGTTTGCATATCAATCAAAAAAATTATTTTTGCGTTGATGATTTCTTCCAGGAACAATGAATGTCCTGCTTGCCGCACCCATTGTGCCAGTCGACGTTCTTTGAGAGATGACCCAAATTATGATGCTCTTATTGCAGCTCTATATCCAGATATTGATAAGTATGATGAGGAGGTATGACTTGATTTTCTACTCTCTTTTATTATTATAATTTTTATGCAAACCATGAACTGGTTTGGTTGTCATGTGATTTAGGAATTGGCTTTTCATGAAGAGGAGAGAATCCGCAATAAACAGGTCAGATATAGGGTCGTTCATACCTGCTTATATGTGTGCTGTTATGCTAGTATTTTTTTGACCTAGCTTGCTTCCATGCACTACTTTTTCTTCTTCTAGTCTCTTCAAGACGAGCCTTTGATTATTTCCTTATCATAGATGTCGCCATCTATGAAGCACATATTTGCTACTTGGGGACGACTCGTGTCGGATTCACATGTAGGACATGGACACTTGTATCCTATTCTATCATTTTAAGAAAAAAATGGTTATAATAACTTAGCTCGATTGTTTAAATTGAACTTATGTAATGGTTTGTAATAATTAATGACTTGGTGCTTGTTTGGTAAACCTCCGTCTGGGAGGAGGAGAGTCTGGAAGGAGGTAAAAGGAGCTAGAAGGTATTTACCAACCTAACTTTGGAAGAAGTATGAAAGGAACTTTATAAGAGAAGATTGTTTGGTAGAAATTAACTGGATGTCTGGATGGAGGGTAAAATGAGAAAAAAGACTAAAAAGGACAGACATTTAACAAATACTCCCTCTGTCCTAAAATGAATGTCCTGTTTCTCTTGCATTTTTGTCCTAAAATGAGTGTACTCTTTCCTTTTGAGGAAGTTACTTATGCATGAATGACCAATAATATACTCATAATAAGTTAATTAGTATCCCTTGAGCTTTTTAAAACACATTTTCATACGGACACAAAAGGAAATGTGCAAGACTAACCAATTTTTCCTTAATTTTTCTCAAAAAGGAAACCAAGACATTTTTTTAGGGTCCCAAAACTAGTGTCCTCTTTCCTTTTTTGGGAGTTAATTATACGTGGATTACTAATAATATCCCCACGAAACAAATTAGCTACTAAACAATTGGAAAGTCTGTATCCTACAAGGCTACAAGTAAGATACTAAACAATAGGAAAGTCTCCCAGGAGTGTAATACAAAAAATTACACAAAACTTTTAGTACAAGAAATACTATTTTCCTGATGTATGTATAATATTCTTTAATATGGCTTTGGTTACTAATTAAGGTTTGAAGTGTTGGTTTTTGTTTTACATGTAATTTGAATCGTGTTTTAAATACGACATTTGGAATGTCAAGGAAAGCATTATCAGAACTGCAGTAGTTTCTGGAATTTGTTCTTGTTTGTTGAGAAGGCTTCATTTTATTTTTAAATAATTAAATTTTTCCTTTTGGTGCCAAGGAGTTGGATACTATATACTGACATGCTTCTTCTTGTTACTACCATGTGCTCATCCATGCTTTGCTGGACAGATTCAAGCAGCAATTGCCCAAATTTCCCAAAGACAAACAGAAGCTTTGGTTAGAAGACGTGCTTTGGGTAAAGATACAACTGGTGCATTTACCACAAGATCACAGCGCCGGAACGCTCATTCAAGAAGGAGGCGTAACTATCGAGGCAATGAACAAGGATCTGAAGACAATGAGGATGAAAACTACAATAATGAAGGAAAATATTCATCCTCTGCTGATGAACGCTGTACAGAAGTCAGGCAACGAAGATATAGGAGACATCCAGGAGGCCGCCCATCCCAGCCTTCTCCATCAGCTGCCAATTCAGATGGTGGATGCCTTGAAAATGATATAGAAGCAAGCAAGGAAGGCAGGGGACTTTCTCCTGGGCTGGTATGGAACCCAGAAATGCTTGCTTGGGGTAGGGGCGGTGCTCGGAGCAACACACGCCATAGTGGTTCCAGTAATAAGAGTTCCCGAACCAGTCGGATATCTAAGTTGGCTGATTATCTCCGGAGCTTTGGAGGAAACACTGATGAGGTATAAAGACATGTTGAAATATTTTTAGTCATGACTTACGATTAAGTAAGTACCCATAGGTAATATGCTGCATTCAGTTTTTCACTATATGGTACTTTAAGGGGATATGCAATGAAGTTTCTTGCACTAAGCACTGAAAGGATCAATCTGGGTCTTAGGTGTTTTCCCATCTGCTGTTTTTTTTTATATATATATTTGGTGTGGATTCTATGAGCAGATTTAACATTTTTTTTCATGTATTTGTTTGCAGTTAGATGTTCATATCATGCTTGTTTCTTCAGATACAAAAAGGACACCAAGTTTGCAGCAGCCATACCTTTGCTGCCGGCCATGTTCGACTGTTAGAAACCTGTGTGATGTGAGATCTCTCTCCCGATACCTAACTTTAGACTTGAGGAAGAAAATTTTATTTTGTTCATGGTCTGTGCTTTTAGGTTAATTAGTAATCATTGAAAGTGATATTACCTTCGCTGTGTTGTCTATTAATGGAAGATGTTAACTTGAAAAAAAAAACCTGGCTATACATGCTTGTTTGTTAATTGTTTCTGTATCATTTAATACTCCTAGAGTGATATCATGAATCGTTATTTTGTCTTTCATCTCTATATTTATAGGGAACCTGCTAAAGCAGTGAGAGGTTTTGTCGCACACATGTTTTCTCCAATTTTATGTTTCTTGTCTGACTTAATGTTGCATGTATTGTACACAGTATATTGCCTGCAAGACACCCTTACGTGCTGAAGATATTGAAATGTTGGCGGTAAGAGGGAATGATAATTTATATCACGACAAACCTATCCTGAACCCTTCAAGCTCGATGAATGATCCAGATCCCATTTCCCTGCTTGTGAATCAATGCAAAGATAACCTGCAAATTCTCGAAGGGCAAGAAACTTTGGCATGCCTTATAGGCAATTGCACTTTGAGCAACCATCATATGGTGAGTATGCATTGCATGTATTTTGTACATATGTACTGTATATTACTTTTGATGGATATCAACAAATTGCATTGAGTTGGTATAGAATGGCGGGCGTTTAACATCTAGACACGGTACTTGAAATTTGTGCATGGAGTTACGGATTCTGCATGATTACTTATATCTGGCGTTGGTGATTCTGATCTGTGTAATTCCATAGAAATGTAAGCTGTTGGAGCTTTTTGTTTCCCTAAATAGTATTTCAACTGTGTTGTTACAGATTCTAGCATATCGAAAGAAAGAGAGCACATAGGCGCGCAGGCAGCAGGTGAATGTATTGTAAGGATTGGCTCCATTTGAATTGAAGCAGTGACAGTTTAGTGTTGTTGCAATGTTGAGGATCTGAGTGGAAAGGAACATGACTGAAGTTAGTTGTTGAAAGATGACAATAGGGTGGTTGTCAATGGAAGCACAGCAACCCAAAGGGTAATTCATGAACAATCTTTGCTTTCACTTCCTAAATGTAAGAATTAAGAATTTTTCCTTTTCAACCATTTCATGTACTGTACATATGTAGTACATAAAATACACTACACTTGTCTTTGATCCAGTGTATTGTAAGGTTTGGTACCCTTGGACTGGCAATTTTAGAGCGAGATCATTTGATCTTTTTCTCGGCCTAAATATAACTATTGAAGTGCAATGCCCTCCTAGCCCCAACCCCAACCTTCTGCCACATCCACCCCCGCCTCCATTAGCCACATCTCAGCCCCCACGCCCCCTCACACCTCAACGTCTATCTACCAAAAATCAACATTGCACAACTTCGACCCCAAACTAGGCTCTTATGGAGCCATCACACCCTTGTCTCGATCTCGAACCTCAAGCAAAGTCAAAGTTCATAGCGATCGATAAAGCTCTCTGACCGGACTACACCATGTTGTACGTCTGCAACCAACAATCAAGCATGTTCAACAAATGGCTACGCAAAATCTTCAATTCCTACGAGTCGGTATCTACACGTTCGTCCTTAGAAAGCTTCATAGAGCAAGAAATGTTTTGGCTTCGTCAGAATGGACTCAACATCAAAGACCAATACAGCTCGGAAAGTCTTGGACATAGTCTGGCCGCACGGCCTAAAGCTTATGGTTAAAGCATGAAAAGAAACCTTTCTACCTATAAAACAAAGACTCTGGCCTTAGCCAACACCCCCGCTCAACCAGGGTGGAAACTATGAGTTGAAACAATATTTTTTTTTATCAGAAATGGAACGTCATACTCGGAGTAACAATGTTTCTCACTCCTCAAAGGGAGTGTCACCCAAACCCCACCTCACAAATCCCACCCCATACCATCGACAAGTTATGATTACAGTTGTTAATCATATGAGGGCTTTTAGGGGTACTCAACTAGAGAACCCAATTAAGGACCTGAAGACATATATAAATATTGTGGGGGTCATTTGCGAACACTGGGATATATAGCTCTAGAAGATGCGGTATTCCACCTGTTTCCATACACTCTCAAGGAGAAGGTTTTAACTTGGTACCATTGTTTAGAGCTTGAGAGTGGCATATTGGGCAGCTTTGGTCCAATTATTGTCAGATAAGTTCTCCTTTAGAGAGCTTGAGAAGCAGGAAGTCTGACATATCACCGAGTTTAGGTAGTTGCATGGTGAGTCTATTTATGAGGCTTAGGAGAGATACAATGGGCTACTATCCGAATGTCTGAATCATAAAACTGTGCCGACAAAGCAGTTACAAGGGGCTACTATATGAATGTCTGAATCATAAAAGTGGTTGTGAAAAAAGAGGTGCTGAAGTGGTTGGATGTTGAGGTTATTTATCCTATAGCTGATAGCAAATGGGTGAGCCCGGTACAATGCGTATCAAAGAAGGCATGGATCAAATGGTCAAGAGTCAGAACAATGAGTTGATCCCGACCCGCACAATGACTAGTTGGAGGATATGTAAGGATTATTGGAAGCTCAACCTGACGACAAAGAATGATCACTTTCCGCTATCGTTCATCGATCAGATGCGTGATTGTCTAACAGGTAAATCTTACTATTGCTTTTTAGATGGTTATAGCAGGTATAATCAAATAGCTATCGAGCCAGGTTACCAACATAAAACAACTTTTACTTGTACCTTCGACACCTTTGCCTTTAAAAGGATGTCATTTGGTCTCTACAATGCACATGCTACCTTTCAGAGGTGCATGATGACTATTTTTATCAATATGGTAGAAAATTTGTGGAATTCTTCATAGACGACTTCTCAATTTCTGGAGACTCCTTTGAGTCTTGCTTGAGCAACTTGAAAAAGGTGATTGTGAGATGTGAACAAACCAATCTTATTCTTAATATGGAAAATGTCATTTTATGTTTGATGAGTGTATTGTTCTTGGGTCACAGGGTCTTGAGACCAGGATAGGAGGTGGACGTGCTAAGATTGAGGCTATAAAAAAGCTTCCACCGCCAACTTCAGTCAAAGGAGTGAGAAGTTTCCTTAGTCATGTCGGGTTCTACCGAAGGTTCATTATTGACTTCTCTAAAATTGCAAAGCCACTTTACAATCTTTTGGAGAAGAATGATAAATTCAAGGTAACTCCAGAATATTTAAATGCTTTCCATGAACTAAAATATAGGTAGGTAACGGCTCCAGTTATTGTTCCACTAGATTGGTCGCTACCATTTGAATTAATGTGTGAAATGTGATGCTAGTGATGTAGCAATAGGAGTGGTTCTAGGTGAAAAGAAAAATAAAAAAATTCACTCCATCTACTACGCTAGCAAAACACTAGCAGAGGCACATCTAAACTACACAATCACAAAGAAAGAACTTTTAGCAGTGATTTATGCTTTTGACAAATTTCGATCATACTTGTTAGGCACTAGGGTAATTATTTTACCGATCACTCTGCCTTGAAGTGTATGTTTGAAAAGAAAGATGCAAAGCCTAGGTTGATCTAATGGATCCTACTGTTGCAAGAGTTCGACCTGGAAATAGTAGATCACAAGAGCATGATTTTCACTTTTTAGGCATTAAATGTGCGGATTCGCCCGATTTGACCTAAAATTTGACCATATCATATCTGATTGGATTAAAGTCGGATCGAATTTCGGGTGCTCGTGGGTTCGGGTCCAAGTTGCCAGTTCTATTAAAGGGGCAATGTTTGAGGATTGTTTATATTTTAATTGATTAGTTTTTTTACAATGTTAAATCAATCAAATAAATAATTTTTCGAAAATATTTATGAATGCGAACAAGAACATGAATTTTTAGTTAACTGGAGAAAATAAGACGCAAATTTACAAGTATGTCCTTAGATTTTTAGTCGATGTTTATGTGCCAACTGTATTATTATTTAACTATCACTGAACGGTATAGTTAACTAAATCTAACTATTTGTATAAACTTGATTGTACGTAGTTGATAATTTATGTACTTAATTGTGTTTTTTTTTTAAAAAAATTTGTGTCTGAAATTGGGTATTGAAGTTAGTATTTATAAATTTTGTGAAAAGTACGTTATTATTTTTTATTGTATATTATTGTTTGATGCTCTTTGCACATATTAAATGCAAAAGTTTAAAAATAACAATTCAAAGAGTGTTGACACATTTAATCCTTACACTATATACATATCAACACTATCTTGATTGAAAGATATATAATGAATCTAAATATCTAATCCTTATATATGTGACATATAAAAAAACTGAAAAGTTTATAAAAGTATTTGCTTTGTTTAAGTTTAAGGAACTCAGTCAGCATTTTCAATAGGACAAATTAATTAATGGGCTGCCAATTCCATAAATAAAACATGTTGATGATTTGTTTTATATAATGCAAGTTAGCTACACCATTTTGACTTACCAATCCATGCCTCCTACAATTGAATGTCTTTTGTTATCCAAAAAGAAAACATGTTGATGATGTGTGGCTCCACGTAAAAACCCAAACAATTTTTGTTACAGTTCGTCCTGTTGGAAAAATTAAATATTCTACGAAAAAAGTGATCAACTACAAAATTTTAGGCGGATGGTGATACAATTGAACCTAATTAGCAAGGGACGAACAATGGATCAAAATACGTCACTAAAAGTTTTATAGCTTACATCAATGTGTCACAGCTTATAAATCAACTCAGTGGCATGCTCCGTCGTATCAAAACATTTTGAGAGTTGTTTAACAAAATGAAGGCAACATCGGCTTGTGGCTAATTTACTTGCCCCATCCTATCATAGTCTGTGCTGTATATGTTTTAGTTTGTCCATTTTTTTTTTCTTTTTTGTCTTGTTTTTTACTAGACACTCCTATAATTAGCATATGAAATCTCTTAACTAGGGATCCATTTTTCTAATAGAAGTTTAAAGATTTTAGCTATTCTAGTTAATTTGTAGTGAGAGAGAATCCTAGCTAGATTTGAAATATCTAATTAATATATATATATATATATATA
>JAYMTF010006171.1:0-10608 GCA_036897485.1 Pelargonium nanum
AACCTTACCTGACACATAGAGGCTTCTGATTGGTTGTCGTTGAGGTGGGGCCCGCAGGATCTGCGGTCTCTGGGTCGCTGCCTATTGGATATGCACACCAACATGGCAAGCGATGGATGGTGGCACAGTGCCTACTAAATCTGCACACCAGCAGGGCAACTGACATTCTCAGTTTGTCTTTTTGTCAGTTGGCCTTGCTTTCCAATTGGGCTCTAGCTATCTTCGACCTCCGGCCATGTGGGAGGTGAAGTTCATCTTTACTTAGTGTCTGGGGTGTGCATTGGCCAAGGCGTGGAGCCAGGCGGGGCCCACGTGACCTCTTTGGGGTCTGTAGCCGGTCCTAGACTTTTCTCTTAGGCCAGTGCTCCCTTGTATTGGTTCAGGATTTCTTGGTTCTGGTGGTCTCCTGTCTTCAGAGACCCCTGTCCGGTGATCCCTGATGGACGACCGCAGGTTCCGCCGATCCCTGGTGGGTGACCTCTGTCCCGGTGACCCATGTTTGGTAACCCTTGGTGGGTGACCCCCTTCCCGGGGACCCCATACCTAGAGACCCCTAGACCTAGACACCCCTTATACCCAGAGACCCTTGGACCCAGAGACCCCTATTCCCAGAGACCCATATACCTAGAGACCTGTCACCCCTATGGCCGGTCAAAGGAGAAAGAGATAGGCACGGCTTGGTGGCCCGCGTGCTTGGCCGTAAGGATTGCGCGGATCCGTGCACCCATGTGGCTCCGCCTCCGCATGGATCCAGGCGACCATGTGTTCCCGAGCCCATGTGACTTAGGGCTTACGTGGTCTGGGTCATGTGGGTTCAGGTTTTGGTCCCTATGATTTTAGAGATCCAATTTCACTCCCACGTTTACTGTTGACCTTGACTGATCATGTCACGCGTCACGTAATCATTGGCCAGGAGGTGACAAATTTTTCATGTCGAATGATGTTTAAATTTTTAGTTAATGAAAATTTTAATCAAATGTATAGGATTCAAATGTCCTTAACCAACAATAACATTTGTTAGTGTTCACTTTTTTTTTTTACTATCTTCGAACTATATATATTGTATATATTTTCTTTGTACGTAAATTCATATTTAGCTTTGTGTTAAAGGTATTTTTGGTGCTCAAAATATAGCGCAAGACCCAATTTAGTACCCTAAGTTTTATTGTACTCAATTTAGTACCCAGACTATTATTTCAAACTCAATTGAGTGACTATACTTTAATTTGAAACCCAATTAAGTGTCTGCCGTCACGTTCCGTGAAATTTTCCGTTAAGTGGTGCCTACGTGGACTAATTTCTGCCATGCTAGAAAAAAACACGCTGACGTTGTGATAAGAAGCACGAGCAGGGGATGACGTGGCTGATGAGTAGGTTGATGACGAGGCTGATGACGTGGAAAATTTTGAAAAAAAGAAAAAAAGAAGTCAAACGGGTCTTGTCTAATTCTCTCTCACTCTCCCACGCACAAAAGGTTGCGTTTGGTGTTCGAAGTTCTCAGACAGAGCAAAAGAGAGAGAAAAAGTTGCGGACAAAGCTTAAGTGGGAAATCGGTCTAGGGTCTTCGAATCGCTGTTGAAGGAGACAGAAAAGGAAGAGATTCTCTTCGAGTTGATGCTTGAAAAGTCAACATGAAACAAGGTTAGTACTCGATTTTTGTGTGTTTATGGTAATAAAGTAATGTGTTTTGGTTCTTTATTGTTGTCTTTATTTGGGTTTTGTTTGTTTGTGGTTAAAATCTGGGTATTTAGTTAGTGTCAAGTGACAAAGTTATAATTTTGGTTAAAGTGTTTTGAATGGTATATTTTATTGAGAAATCATTGGGAACCATAAACAACTATTGAATATGGCTTTGTTTAATTGTCAGGTGAAATGAAGTGAAAGAAGAAGGCAAGTGGGAAGTAAAAAGTTGGGGTAAAAGAGAAAGGAAACAGTGAAGGAGGTGGTAAAAAAGGTAATATCCAGTTTTTTTATGGGGGTCATTTTAGGGTCAAACCTTTTAATAGTCCTGAATATATTGATGGGAAGGTTTGTATTGAGAGTGTGGTTATTGATGATGTGAGTATGGAAGTATTGTTGGGTAAAGTAAAGAAGTTAGGGTATGATAATGTCATTAAAATGCATTACATGAAAGGGACCTCACTAGGAAAATTAGATGGATTAGTGTTGTTGGGGGATGATATAGCATTGATGAGGATGAAGATTTTGTTGTTTAAATATGGTAGTGTGAGTGTGTTTGTAGAACATGGTGAGCTGGTGCATATGGTTGGTGGGCATTTAGGAGGGGCAATAATTGATAGAGGGGACAAGTGTAATTATCCACAAAATGATGGGCAAAGTAGTAAAGTCATGAACAATGTGCCAAGCAATATAGGGACAGAATCTTCTGGAGTTGAAGTTGGTTTAGGGGAGGGTTATGTGGAGGTCAGAGTTGGTCATATTGGAGGCTTAAAGGGTAAGGGTGTAGGTGAAAGGGAGTCTGCATTTGAACAAAGTGGACCTGCAGAGCCACTGGCTGAAGGTGTCGATGGTCGTGATGCAGAACCAAAAGATGGACATGATGGTGATGATGCTGAGGTAAGCTCTGTTATTGCTTTTCTTAAGTACACAAGATGGAGCATTATTATGGTTTGGTAGTCTAATTTTAGTGGTTTTGTTTTTGTAGTTTGTGCAGGTTCCAGTAACTGAGGAAGATGGTGAAGGGGAAGAAGTGGTAACAGGTGAATGTGCTACCTTGTTAGTGGAGCCAATCCACTTTGCTGACTCGGATTCAGAGGATGAAGAAGTGGAAATAGCTAAAGAAACACTTAGAAGCTGGAGAAAAAAAAGGAGTAGAGTCAGGAGGAAAAATAGGGACACAGAAGAGGCAAGAGGTGATGAAACTGGACATGATGAAGAACCTGTGGTAGATGAAGAAGAAGCTGTACATGAGGGGCATGAGAGGGATGACGAAGAATTAGTTGAGAGTGAAAGGGATAGTGTGTATCACTCTAGTGAGAGTGAGTGGACTATAAGAAGTGGAGGGTCAGAGTCCGATAGTTCTGAAGATGCTGCTGAGAGGGTTCCATTGCAGTGGCCACAATACGATCCTTCTCAACCATTCTTAGATTTCAGCTTAAGATTGGGTTTTTCTGGGCCCAATGAGTTTAAAGAAGCATTGAGTAGGTATGGTCTAAAGAAGCAGGTGGACTACAGATTCACAAGAAGTACAAAGACTAAAGTTGCAGCTGTATGTAAAGGAAGGGCTGGGGAAGATGGTCCAAGATGTCAATGGAGAATATATGCTAGCTGGCAAACAACGGACAGAGTCTTTAGGGTAAAAAAGTACATAAATACACATCACTGCAACCCTGCTTACAAGAACAGGAGAGTGACAGCTAAAATCATAGCTGAATTCTTCAAAGATAGGATGAATGAGAACCCGAGCATCTTCTCTTGGCAACTGCAGAAGCTGGTGAAGGAGCAAATGAGGTGTGATGTACAGTTAAGCAAGTGTATCAGAGCTAAAAGGCTGCATCATGAGGAGCATGTGAGGAAGGAGAAACAAGAATTCAGTAAGTTATGGTCGTATGTGGCAGAATTAAGACAATCCAACCCTAGGAATACTGTGATTGTGCAAAGCCAAACACATGAAATAACAGGCCTCCCACAATTCAGAAGGATGTATGTGTGTTTGGCTGCTTGTAAGGATGGATTTTTAGCAGGCTGCAGAAGGTTTATAGGTGTGGATGGGTGCTTTCTTAAGGGGATTTTGAAGGGAGAGCTGCTCACAGCTATGGGGACTGATGCCAATAATCAGATGTTCCCTATAGCTTGGGCTACTGTGGAGGTAGAAAACACTGAATCATGGAGATGGTTCATCAAACTCCTTACTGAGGACCTGCAAATGGAAGATGGAGCAGGATGGGTCATCATATCTGACCAACAAAAGGTAACTTTTGAGATCCAGATTCAATTAATATTTTTATTTTTTTGTTATTAACATATGAGTAACTGTTTTTGTATGTGTGTTATGGTAGGGTTTGATGAATGCTATACGCAACATCATACCTAAGGCTCACCAGAGGATGTGTTGCCGTCACATCTATGCAAACTGGAGGAAAAAACATGGAGGCAAAGAGTTAAAGACAAGATTTTGGGCAGCAAGTAAGGCTACATACTTTGAAAGTTTCAGTAGATATATGTATGATATGGCCTTAAGTATGAGTGCCTCAGCTTATGAGGATTTATTGGTGTTAGACCCAGTTCATTGGGCTAGGGCAATGTTCCCCACTGAAGTTAAGTGTGAAAATGTAGACAATAACATGTGTGAGAGTTTCAATGCAACTTTGTTGGGTGCTAGGAATAAGTGTATTATTAGTTTGATGGAACACTTGAGGCTATATGTAGCCAAAAGAATGAGGGAGAAGAAAATTTCTGGTGAGAGATGGAAGTTCCAGTATGGTCCTAGGATAAAGAAAAGATTGAACAAAAGTATGCAACTTGCATTGGAGTGGAATGTGGTTTTCAAGTCAGATGTAGGGTATGAGGTTCAGGGGAATGATGGTAAGAAACATGTTGTAAAATTGAATGCAATGGCTTGCCCTTGTAGGAGATGGGATATAACAGGCATCCCATGTGCACATGCTGTATGTGTCATCCATTATGAGGGGAAAGATGCTGGAGATTTCTTACATGGGTGTTATAGTAAGACTTCATATGTGGTAAGTTACTCATTCCAGTGTGAACCCATTAGAGGAGAGGAGTTTTGGCCATTTGTCAACAAACCTGAACTTCAGGCGCCTGAGGTTAGGAGTCTACCAGGCAGAAAGAAGAAAAAAAGAAGATTGGAAGAAAGTGAGAAGACTGGAAAAAATACTCAAAAGCCAACTAGGCAAATGTCTTGTGGATGGTGTAAAACATTACACCATAATAAAAAAGGTTGTCCAGACAGAGCATATTATCTAGAGCTTGAAGCAAGGCAAAGGGAATCTGCACAGAGAGAAGCTGCACAGAGAGAACAGGTATGGATGAAATCATTGTACTTGTAGTAATAATTTTTAATATATGGTACACACAATATTAACATGAAATCACTACCTCCAATCTGAGACAGGAAGCTGCTGGAGACAATCCACAACAGGAAGCCAATACAGTTGGAGACAATCCACAACAGGTCAGTTTTAGCACCATTTTATTATCACTTTTAACAATAATTCACATTTAACATTGATTCATGTTTGAATGAGACAATATAGGATGTTCAAGACTGTTTGGATGACATGCCAATGACACAACCTCCAACACAAGACATAGCCACAAGGGAATCTAGTCCACTACCTCAACAGGCTTCTAATGCATCTAATCATCGAGACAATACACATGATCATGAACCAGGAACCAGTCAGAGCAACTCAAACAAGAAAGCAAGGAAATATGCTCCAGTGACACTGCCAAGGACACATGGAATGGGACTATACCAGAATGCAACCACTGGACTAGCTATATTGGATGTAAGTGAGCATATGAATTTCTTTGTACAAAATTGATAGTTTTTTACTTACTTATGTTTTAAAATAATATTGCAGCCTGGACTTATCACACAGAAGGTACTTGCAGCACCAAGTTGGAGTGGAACTGGACAAAGAAAGGGCAATAGAAGATTTAGTAGGAAAAAACCTCAAGTTTGAAGAATGAAGTCTGGAACCATGAAGCTGTTTTTTGGAATGTTCTGTTCATTCACATATATGTATTAAGTAGTTTTCAGTTGACACTGAGGATTTTGGATAATTTATGCTACTAGTCTTGGGCTGTTATTATGATATGTATGGGATATTTTTAGTTTCATTTTGCACAATTGTAAGGGTTCAGGATATACACTTGTTATGGATCCCATTTTTTCAATGTTATTGGTGTTTTTTGACAATATGGATGATATTTTGAAGTGTTGTGTTTGACATTTAGGATATCTGTATCAGTATACGATTTTCACAGGTACTGTTATTTGGTTAAGTTGTGCAAGCCATACAACACTTATATGTATCATCAGGCTCCATTTTTTCTATTTTACATTTCTATCAATTTACACAGTCCATACAACACTTGCACAATGCAAAACAACTAACTTTTAGATGATTTTTAACCATTTCCATTTCATAAACTCCACAATTACATCAACTGATTCTGCCCAACTACATTTCCTCCAGAATTCAACATTAGAAATGTGCACACTATAGCACACATCACTACAATTACAATGACACAACTACTCAGTTTACAAACTTTCTTATCTTTCCTATCACTACTACTACCAGAAGCCGGTAGTGACGACTGTCCACATGAGCTTGAACATCCATACCCAACTGTTCTTGATGAGGATGCTCTGAACATATCACTCCTTCCTTGTTTCATCCCATTAACTAGTCCATGAAGTCAGACAAACAGCATGGTGTTCAGAGCAACAATACCTCTTCCTGCCTTCATAGTTCTTGTTGCATTTGAACTCAATAACCCTTTCCCATTCATCAGACATTACTTTCCCTTTCACAAATTGCACCCACAACTGTCAATTGATTGAAATCCAAACAAAACGAAAAATAACCCTAAAAACCAGTACTAGATCGTGAAGAAGAGGGAGAAGAAGAACAAAGAAGATTTGGACCAATCTCTGTAATTTATGTCCATATGTATGAATACAAAACCCTAATTTCACCAAAATCGACGCACTAACCTTTGATTGAGGATGGAAGATTCTCTTTCCTTCGCAGCTGGAGTCTTCGACACCAAAGAGGAGAGCGTGAGATGAACTGAAGAGAGAGAAACTATATGCAGGTTTTTATTTCAAAAAAAAATATTATTTTTTTCCACGTCAGACGGGACCTCGTGCCATAACTTGCCAGCTGGACAATTTTTTACACGTCATCACGCCAGCGAAGCATTTCACGGCAGCAATGACGGAACTGGACGGGAGGCACTCAATTGGGGTTGAAATAAAAATATGGGTACTACATTGGGTACAATCAAGGTTTGGGTATCACATTGGGTTTCGCGAAAAAGTTTGGGCACTCAAAATACCTTTAACCCTTAAGTTTTATACCGTCAGATGGGATTGATGAAAATAATTGTAGCAACTCTAAAGATCACGTCTAAAAATAAATTTGAATGATCTACTGTAAACATACGTGTGAAAATAAATTTGAATCGCTCTATTAATCGCTTATACATGTGGATTGATGAAATAATTATATCAACTCCAAGGTTCACATGTGAAATTAAGTTTGAATGATCAACGGTAAACGTTACATGTGAAATTAAATTTGAATGATCAACTGTAAATATCACGTGTGAAAATAAATTTGAATGTCCAACAAAAATAAAGGGCCGAATATACCTCCATCCTCCACAAGTTTTAGAAATATGTAAACTTCCATTCTCCACAAGTTTAGAAATTTTACGACTTCAAAACGCATAAAAACAGCCACATAAAGAGGGTCACTTTCAGCTGGCACCCATCAATAATTTAAAGAACCCAAAAGACTGCCCATTAATACACATCAAGTACTAACAATTTGAATGAAAGCCAAAACAAATCTGAGAGCTTGATGAGGCGAGAAACTGTGCTACATTAGGACTCGAATTAAAAAAAATCTCATTCTAAGTGATCATATTGTTACGGACCGAACATATATACATGACACAAAAATTCTATCCATGTGGCAAAAAGGCAACACCCGCACAAATGGAAGAATCCAAAGAAATTTGTATAGTTCGGAAAAACGCAAGAGTTGCATATGTGAATGTCATGTGCAAAATGTAGCATGAAAGATCAAGCTCAAACACAAAACTCATTTCATGCGAGCTCAGCTCAAGGAACTGTGGATCTTGCAAATTTCTCTACACTTGAAGAGTTTTCTGGAAGTCTTCCTTTCTATCTACTTTAGGATATGTTTAGATTATTTTAGAGTCATGTAATATTTGCTAGAAGAGTAAAAACTCTCTAGATGCAAAATCTTAATCATTCATAGTACTCATGTATTTTTCATCTTAGTTATCCATTTAGTTAGACCACTAGTATAAATATGTGAGGGTTTCATTTGTTCCAGTTATCTCCCAAAATTTTGTAAACATTACTTGTGTGCAGTAGTATAGTTCTTTTGTTTAAACTCTTTGTGTATTTCATTTTTATATACTTGTTTGGGAATGATAAAATTAAATGAAACACTGTTTGCATAAGAAAATTAAAAGGTAAGCTTATATGCAAGTATGTGGTTGTAGGAGATAGTGTTTGTTTTTAGCATCTTCATATAGGTAACACGGATATTTTAATGTATGTATATTTTTTATTTATTGGACGGTTTAAATATAGTTAATGGTATGTGGTTGAAACATATCATTTTATGGTGATTATTTGTATATATATGGTATGTGGTTGATTTGTATTCATGGTTACATGATTTAATTAAATCAATATTCAAAGATTGGAATTAAAAACCTCAATTTGAAATTCAGTTTTACATAAGACTTTAGACAACGATTTTGAACTGTGGACAAAGTTCGGTTCTACAGTTCAAAACTGTAGGAAAATGGGCTTGAAAACCGTAGTCTAAAGAGATATTAGACTACGGTTATAAAAACCGAGGCCCAAAGGCCCAAAACCGCAGTATAAAATGAATTCACATTGTATTTGAAAATTTGAAATCCAAATTATATGAATTGTCAAACACTAAATTTGTATTTTAAATTCCCTGAATTCCCAAACACAAAATTTGTATTTGAAATCCCACATTTCAAATTCTACATTTTATATCCTGCATTTCAAATTCTACATTTTAAATCCCACATTTCAAATTCTACATTTTAAATCCAGCATTTCTTATCCCACTCAGCCAATGTACGTCCACACCTCACTCAGCCAATGCACGTCCACACCTCTCAAGTGGACTCTCAATTTTACCAAGCACATCATCTGAATTCTGAACTACATGATCTCCATTGATTGGTAACAACTTAGACAATGCACGTCCACGCTGCTCAGTTTTACCAAACGCATCATCTGAATCAGTGGCGAATCCAGAATTTAATGTAAGTGGGTGCACTATAAAACACCACAAACATAAAAATTTAATAGTACTAATTAAAACACTACAAACATAAAAATTTAATATTACTTATTAAAACACTACAAACATAAAAATTGAGACTAAGAAAAAAGTATATTTTTATATGTATTTTTTCGATATATTTGGTACAACTAATGAAAGTGTTTCAATATTGTAATATATTAATTTACAAATGTTAATTTAATTTATTGTAAAATTGTTATTAAAAATCATACAAAAACTACTTCTTCTTTTAGTACAATTGAATGTATTCAAATAATTTTTTACAATTTATTAGTGTGTAACACATCAATACTTGTATACAAATAATCATAGATATTTATTTGATCCCTTTTAAGGACATGTACATATGGTCATGTACCTAAATACTATAATATAATTATTTTTTATAATTAAATGAGTCTAATTTATTTATTTTTATAAAGAGTTTTGACCGTGAAAAAGAGTATCAAGTTTAGCTAATGAGTAAGAATTGAGAAAGACTTCTCGTTTAATATTTTTGAAAATAATAAATAAAAACAAAATATATAAATAGTAACAATGTTATCATGATGTCACTACAACAAATAAGGGAATAGGCCGCGGATCAAAACTGCAGATTTAAGGCCCAAAACCGCGGCCCAACGAATTAACCACGATTGGCCTAACCGCGGTATCAGCTGGCGCGGTTAAATGCTTATACTACGGTTTTGGGGCTTTGGACTGCGGTTTTTATAACCGTAGTCTAACATTACTGTAGACTACGGTTTTGAAGCCCATCTGCATGCGGTTTTGGACTACAGATCTGAACTTTGTCTACTGTTTAAAACCGCAGCCTAAAGTCTTGTCTAAAATTGAAATTCAATTTCAGGTTTTTAATTCTTTTTTTTTGAATATTTATTTAATTAAATCACGTAACCATAAATACAATACAACCACATACCAGCCAAATAATCACCATAAAGCCAAAAATATACAATGATACGTTTCAATATATATATATATATATATATCACCATTAAATGTATCTAAACCATCCAAAATATAAAAAATATACATACATTACATTATCCATGTTTCCTATATAAAGATGCCAAAAACAAAAACACTGACTCCAACAACCGAAACATATCTTGTCAAAAAAAGATGATATCCATGAAGCCTTCAACTATCATTACCTCCTACAACAAAAAATATTAATATTAAAATTCGTAGTTAGTCGAACAAATCAACATAAATTAGCAATGAGTAGTTCAAACATCTTAAAACTTTGAACATAAATAAGCAATAACCAAATATAAATCTAATAGTCCATGTCAAGTCATGAGATTAACATTACACTAAGTAGAGTCATGCATTTATTACACTTAGTAGAGCTATGCATCAATGTAAACATCTTCCAGAAGCCTACACAAACATAAGCAACAACCAAGTCTGTCATAGATTATTTGTTTCCACCCAAAGTGACCACCACTTAACACCAAAGTAAATGTTAAATGTCATAAGCTAATCATTTCATTAACTCATCTTT
>JAYMTF010006172.1:0-10607 GCA_036897485.1 Pelargonium nanum
TGCAGAGAAGAGGGTGAGACCTCCAAAAAATCGAACCCTTGGCTCCTTGGCCTCTCTTTCTTTTTATAGGCAAAACAACAGGCTGGCACCGCGGCCCCACAGCCTGACGTCGCGGCGTTCCGATCTTTGACCCGTTGACGGCGTTGATTGCACAAAATTAACGTTCTGATTGCGCACGTTGACCAAATTTATATTCTCCGCATGTTGACTCTTAGGCGCCGCGGCGCTACGGCCAATTGTTGTGGCGCAGGTGCTCTTCCTTCATTGGCGCTGCGGCGCTACGGCTGGATGTTGTGGCGCAGGTGCTCTTCCTTCATGGGCGTCGTGGCGTTGCTGCACAGGGATGTGGCGCCTAGCATCAGACTCGATTTTGTGGCTTCCCGAATTTGGTTTTAGCTCCCTTTCATGCCTGAACCTGTGTATTTTGACATGATAAATCATGAAACACTAAAATACACATTATTGGGCATAAATAAGCAATATTAAGCTCAAAAACACTAAAATTATGTCAAAGCCGGATTAAGACCTCTCAAACACGTCACAAAGGCATTTTAGGCATAAATCACTCGAACAAGGGCATGTTGAGTGCTAAAACAGAGCAAAAGAGGACCAAACATGCATGATTTAGAGTTCAATAACTAGCATAAAATGCGAGTTATCAATGGGGATAGACAAAGTTTCAGACAAAAAAGCCTCAAGATGAGATTGTCTCTTAACCCGAGGCCCATCCTCAGGCAAGAGGACTACACCATTCTCATCACCAGGGACCCATCTCCTCTTGCTTGAAAGGTCATCCATTCTCCCATGCTTGGGCTGACCTGATACCTTAATCACCACAATAGCCATCAATGGAGGTGGCCCCATAGAATGCTCCCCATAAGATGAAACCTCAATAGATGGAGCAGCAACATCAACTCCAGAAGCCTTCTTCTTCGAAGAAGAAGAGGCCTCAACATAGTTCACGAGAGGCACGAAATGAACCACATCGCCCAGCTTCTCACACCTCCAACCAAACCAGTTGAGGTTATGTCGCTCCCTACCAGAACGAGACTAGCCCTTAACTTCTGTGAGACAAGGAAACAAGTTTTAGGCTTCAAACAAGCATAAAAGAGTAACTAAGCATTGCTACTAATAAACTAATGCACAAACTTGAAATAAAGGGTTACATCTAGCTGCAGTCGCGTCCTCCACTAAGGGACATGCGCATGGACTAGGAAGACGATCCTCCTTAAATACTGGATCAACCATATCACCATGGATGCACCATGAGAAATCTCTCCTCCTAGGCTCCAGACGAACCAAAGGAGTCAATCCAGGAATGGGCTTGAGAAGAGCCCACGAGAAGTACTGTACATCATTCCTCAACAAGTACCGGAGGTCGTACAGCTTCCCCTTTTCAACCAACTCCTCCAAGTGAGTCCTAGAAGATGCATAATATGGGTCCAAGGGATCCTTGTACTTTGAAGAAAATAAGGTAAACGCCCTAGTAACTCGTGGGTATCCAAAGCCCTGGCGGGAAGCAACGAAGAACCTCCTCGATGACCAACCCTCAAAGTGATCCACGGGAGACTCCAGTATCCGAGTAACCCCAGCTCGGAAGTTGGCATGACAACCCTCACCCTTCCTAGAATGGGACTTGTTATACCAAACCCGAAATAGACGAGTAGTAAGCTCTCGTACAAGCAGCCTACAGAGAGTAGCAAAGCCAGCAGCCCTCTTGATAAGACCAGGAGATGTTAAGCCCAAGGTGATACCCAACTCCATTAGAAGCTCCTCCAAGAAAGGATCCAAGGGGAGAGTGATCCCCACAACAAAGAAAATCCAAAAGAAAGTTTCCTTCTCAGAACGAGCCACATCATCTGGACCAGAAGGGAGACGAGGACAAAAATCACTCATGTCAATGCCCTGAGCTACCCACAGTGCATCCAAGTCCTCCATAGTGAAAGGCTTGCCCGAACCCAGAGTCGGAAGGCCGAGGAGACTAGAACCCTACCAACTAGAGGCACTCCCATGAGGGGATGTCTAACTGGTATGATAGGTGCAGCTGGTAGGTCAGTGACAACTGGCTCCATAGGCACATCCACATCATCAGGATCAGCCGACTTCATAAGAACATCCGGGTCATCAAGAGCAACAGGCTCAATAGCGACCAAAATGTCCATAATCACCCGTTCCCCAGAGCTCATATTGACAACCTTCGTCAAGACCCCTGTCACAACCTTTTCAAGACTTCCCAAAGCAAGCCTCCGCCCAAGACGAAGTTCCAAAGAAAAAAATAACTCAATCTCCCATGAAGATGGAAGACCCAAGGGCCTTCTACGAACCCCTTGGAAGATCGAAGATACAAGACCCAAGGGCCCTACGCGAACCCCCTTGGAAGACTACTTATAAGAAACGCAGCAAAGGAACACTCCACCTCCTAAGAAGTTCACCATGCTCAGAGTGAGATGGCACCGGAAGAATTCATGCTCAGAAGTGAAACGACGTCGGAAGAAAAAAGCCTTGGTGGAAAATTGATAAGCTCCAAGAGACTTCACTCCATCCTGATTTCGATAAATAAAAATCAATCGGAGTGAGGGCATTTGATTCGGCATAAAAAGTCAGAAATTAATTTACCAATGAGAGATCAAGGCACACCCAGTCAGACGAAGAAGTGGTCAACCGGTCTGAACTCGCCGAAATAGTCTGAAATTCACTTCCTCCAAAAATATTCAACATTATACTCATATTGAAGAGGAAACTGTAAGAATCACAACTGTTCAAACAGAAGTCAAATTGGACTTCAAACATCTCGGAATGGTCAAAAAATGACAAAGTAAAAAAGGAGTGTCAGCCTCACGCGCCCGAGGAGCAGCAAGAAGCTGACACGTGGCACACTAACTCCCTCCCCTAAGGCCTATTTGGCTTCATGTGTATCTCATTCTTTATTCCTTTTTGTCATATTTCCTCCATCCAAACTACCCCTATCCCCCACTTTCTACTCCAGCCATTCCTCACACGCCACATCACCAACTCTCTCCACTCACCTTCCCTCTACATAAGACATTCATTCCACTCTCTCTTCCTTCCTCAAGCCGCACAATATCCTAGCCGCAAGACATCCAACTTCTCCATTTCTCTCTCCTCCCTCTCCATTCCACCAAAGCATGAGACATCCCAACTCTCTCTCTCTCTCCTTCCCATTTCCTCTCCATGTTGTGTGGCTAGCACATATGTGTGGCTAGCCCAGCTCACTACTTCTCTCCATTTTTCTCTCTATGTATTTAAGCACCACATAATTTCCAACCTCCTTCTCTCCCCAATTTTTTTCCAACGCCACCTCATCATGAGACAAGTTCTCTCCATGAGACAAGCTCTCACCATCCATTGAAAATATAATTTACACATGCCAACTCCTACCAACTGGACAGCTCCCGCCGGACCTCGCAAATCGACGACCCCGCCGGCCACTGACCACCGCCAGATGGACTAGTCTTCACTCCCGCGCGCCATCCACTGTCCTTGAGCTCCGCCACCCTTGAGCTCCACCAACCTCAAAGTTCTACTATTCAAGAGCATCGTCATCCATGAGCTTGCCTCCCATGAGTCTTGCCTCTCAGGAGCCTCACCTCCATCAAGAGAAGTGTCTATCCCTGTTGGTGTGCAGATCCAACAGGATAGAGACGTGAGAAGAGACTGAGCATCTGCGAGCCGTCGCCCACCGTCCATTAGTCAAAGGTCGCCCAGTGACAGGTAAATCCAAAAGCTATAAATCAGGCCCCAAGGCCTCCAGAAAAAAGGGTCAAAAAATTATCATTTGAGCATTTGCTATACATAAACTAAAACTCTCTCAAAAGTGTTCTTCGTGTTCTTCATGTGTTCTTCACTTTTTGAACGAACTACGAAGACCTGATTCAATTTTTATATTCATAAAATTGTTTGTGCATGGAGATCTCATTCTCACACCGGAGGCTAGGCACACACCCGGGACTCAGCTTAACGGTGCGCTACCTTGCGCAGGAACTGACAAGAGACTGGGCACGGTCAACGCACCAGAAAGACTTCCTCTGACTCAGACTTAGACCCTGACTCAGATTTAGACCCTGACTCAGACTTAGACGTTGACTCGTACTTAGACGTTGACTCGGATTTAGACGCTGACTCGGATTTAGACCTTGACTCGGATTTAGACCCTAACTCGGATTTGGACCCTGAACTGAACATTGACCATTGACTAAGGATAAGAAGATTGGACGACGACGTTTTGAGACTTAGAATTTGATTAGGAAAAAAGAGTCGAACCACATTGCACTATTCGAATTATAAATTATACGTATATGTACAAAACTTATTTTAAGATGCGTATAAATTTTAATATTCACTCTTTCTCGTGGTTTGAAAGCAGATTCATGAGTAGTACTTTGTGGCGCTTTGCAATAGAGGTGCTCGGTTACGTGGAGGTGGGATGTCTTGGTCTTGGTCTAGGAGCTCTGTTGCGTCTCATTTAGTTTCATATAGTAGACATATTCATGGCCACATATATTTTACTTATGTATTTTACTTAAGTTTAATTCATTAAGATGTCCATTTTTATCAATTGTTTGCATGTTTAGCATTTTGGGTTGCCTGAGGCAATGTAGTTTGGTATTCTTTTCATATTGTTAGGGTGAGATTGCCCATCTATTTGATTTTGTACATAGTGTATGCATTTCATATAGCGAATTCATGTCCGATTTTAGCTAGGCTTGATGCACGTCATGGTCTCGAGTGACCATGATGGGCATCGCCGATGATGACCTCTCAAAAGTGAGGGTCGTCACAGTAACAATAATCAGCATGTAAGTAAGGTAGTGGGTTGAGCTCGCCGGATCTGAGCTGAGCTCGCCGGATCTGCGTGGAGCTTGCCTGATCTGAGTGGATTTTTCTGGTGTGTGGACGGAGCACAACGGTGGTGTTGAGCTTTGCTTGAGTCCTATGTTTTTAGTGGTTATATATATGAGCCTTTTACAATAGATTTGGATGTTTTGTGGAGGTTTTGATTTTTGATCTTATGTTTATTTTTGTGGGTATGCGACGGAGGAGCCAGGGGAGATTTTGTGTTGTGAAGATCGTGGATTTGGTTATTTTCTTTGTGGAGAGGATGATGAATGTGTCAGGGGTGATAACAGAGAAGACGGTGGCAGTGGTGTTGGGCATGTGTGGTCTGTATTGAGGTTTAGTTTTTTTTTTCGAAGTAGAGAATTAGTTTTTATTTCATACATAAAAATAAAAGAATGAAATTCCATGTCAGCGAGGTGAGTGTGTAGTTTTTGCCACGTCATCGAAGTGAGTGTGTAAGTTTTTGCCACTTCAGCGCATTTTGTCCACCTAAGCATTTGTCAGTACACGTGGACATCACTTAACAGAACTCTTGGCGGAGGTTAACCGTGGGCACCAAATTGAATTCAAAATCATAGTTTGGGTACCATATCTGGTAGAATAAAAGTTTGGGTGCTAAATTGGGTTTCTAGCATAAGTTTGGGTACCAAATTTGCCTTTAACCCTTGAAAGTTCAACCACCACTTTGATTTTTTGGTAACAGTTCAACCATCACATTGAGTTAATGTCCATCTACATACTATGTGTCTATATCGCTGATTTCACTTATTAGCTGCTTGATTTTTATTGCTTTCAACATGTAGCCGAACATGAATTGGACTAGTTGCTTAATTCACAAAATTGCCCTTCATTTCGGATATTTGAGGATCTGATCTGATCCGGTGGCTTTCGGTTCGGATTTTGGATGTGCACGGGTTTGGATTCATTTTGTCAGCTCTACTCATTGTAGGCAAGTTGTCAAGTCACGAAAATTTGTGTGTGTTTGATTTATTGTCTTGTTTATATCTTCTCATTGAATTGATAATTTTTAGAGCAAAGCTTCTGCAAAATTAATAGTGAAATCAAAATTTTAGGCAAAATAAAATAATGTGTTCGTTTTCAACAAATAGTATCATAGTCATAATTTTGGTGTTTAATTTCCAACACATAACGTGATTGGAAAATATATAGCTTCAACAGGACTCTAAACTTTCCTGCAATCATTGGTTACTAAGGTTGTTAACTAATAACACATATATATTATCCTCGCCTAGACTCTTAGACTTTCTCGTAATAACTCATGCAATCCTATTTGAAAAACTTCCTCCTTCCTACCTTTTTCCTGTGTCAAAACAGTAAGTACTATATAGTCACAACAAATGTTAGAAGGTCAACTCAACTAAAATTTGAATCGTTTGGTAATGGTTAATTTAATTATAACACACCCTTTCATGCGTAAGCATATTATGGAGTCTACACATGGTCTATGCACAGGTGTTCTCTGGTGTGGAGCTGAATCTTAGGACATTATTTTTTTTATAATTAATGACGCAGCAGGGGTCAAACTTGTGATGTTTTGGTCAGAAATTGAGATCATGTGTCAATTGTCATTTCATGCACAAAAAGAAAGATACACTTGAATCAAATTTAACTAACAATTCAAGTGTGAAAGCACATGATAACCAGTTGTTGCTAAAAAGAGAAAGAGAAGTAGAGAATAACTTTTCACGAAATGACCACTACTTTACTTTCTGTGCTGACTAAAATCTACCACTATGGTTCTTAATACAAATATACATTTTCATGATTAGGGAAGTTATTTTAGTGAGAACAATACAAATTGTCGTTAATGCAGAGACGGACATGAACATAATAAAATCTTACATAAACATGCAAACATTACAATAATGTTACAAGGTTAGCTTCTCGGTTACATTACATGGGGATCCACAAAAGCTACAAAGAAAGAAAGAAAGAAAGAACAGCGGATGAAGCAACCAAAACAAACATGTGCTAAGAAGACAACTAAACGTACGTACGTCGGTTAAAATTAGAAACAGCCAGGCAGCCATCATTTCCAAAGCTTGACAAACTTATCATGACTAGCTGAAGCAACCAGGCCAGTCACTGTTGACACAGCCAAGGCGGCAATAAGTCCTTCGTGTGCAGACAGAGTCATGGTTTTGTTCTCAGTCATGTTCCAAAGCTCCATAGACTGCAGCATGCATCGTTCAAGGAAGTCCATAAGATTGCATATTAGATATAGGAAAAACTAAATGCAAATGAAATAAACAGATCAATCTGTAACTTCTACTTTGGGCCACTCAAGACATAGCCCTCTCCTTCCCTGTAACACTTCCCATCCCCACCTAAAAGATTCCAAAGTCTAAACCTCAAGTTTTTATAAATAAAAAAGTTGTAAAAGAGACCCAACATGCTTACGGCCGCGCAAGACATAGCCCCATTACCCCAGTTAATAAATTCCAAAGCCTAGAACTCCATGGACTTTTCATGCTCACTTCAAAAATAGCCAATATAGTAGCATACATATCAAACACAAAAACTGTTAAATAGATAGCAAAGACGAAAATGAGAAGTAGCATCAGTTTTTGGTCCTGCAACAAGGAGGGTTGAGACTTCCATACCTAATGAGGAACAACCAATTTTATTTAATATTCAGTTTTTTTATTGCTCTGGAGTAGTTTCTTAACAGACTTTGACGTATTTTAAAAACAGGAAAAAATCCAAAAATCTTCTCTTATATTAGTAGAATAGAATTTGGTTATTCTGTATAAATAGTACATATGTTTAGTTTTGAGTAGATTTGATGATATTGAAAAGTCAGACTTGATGTGATTTCATTCTTCCTTTCTCACCCTTTCTTCTTCTTCACTTTCTTAATACTCGTATATTTCGATATACTGATTTCTTATTGCTTTGTTCTCACTCTCTCTTCTTCTTTCTTCATTCTTAAATTTCTAGTTTTCTACTGTCCTACATCAATTGATATCAGAGCCAAGTTTCGATCCTGGGACCTGTGGGTTATGGACCCATCATGCTTCTGCTGCGCCACCATGTTCAATATATATAGCTATGTGACAATTAATTATGCACGAAACAAATCATGATACATATACTCATGCATAAGGAAGTATGACAGCAAGATTTGAGCACAAAACAAAAAACAAAAAATAATAATAAAGCTGTAACTTGCCTGGTAACAGCCAATGACCAGCAACGAAGAATATGTAGGGTGGAAAACACAAGAGTGAAATTTATTGCCATTACAGCTCAGCTCATGGACGCATTCCCCTTCATTGCCTGATCCAAGTGTCCACACTCTGACAGAGTCCTCACTAACAGATGCCAGAAATTCCCCAGTAGGGTCCCAGCAAACAGAATGGATTGGTTTGGTATGCCCCTAATACCATGTTCCCATATTTTAAGCAAGACGGTCAGTCAAGCAGCAATACTCGGACACAAAACACATACAGCAAAAAGATGCATGTCACAAGAGTGAAGTTGAGCACACACAATGGAGGGGCTTCGACAAGGATGAAAGATGCGAGAGTGAACTAGGAAAAAAATTCTTATCCCCAACTATGTATCATACAGTGCAAAAATACATATACTATAACAAGCAGATAACCAATTTGTATGAGAAACAAAGGCAAAGAGCGGGGACCTTAGAAATACAGTCTCACAAAATAGTAGTGGCAGAAAAAGGTTCTATTACTACTACTTCGAGAACAATGTAACTGCATCCATAATAGTCACTCATTTGCAAATATTTCAATCAAATCGGTCTGGTTTTATTTGTACTTAACTACTTATCCAAGTCTGTCACATCAGCCAACAAAAATATTGTACAAGACAGTTGTGCCTCACAAACTTACTACAGCTTCCATGTTAGAAAAACATGATTAAAAAAAACCATCAATATTTAGTTAGTGACAAATGAAGGCTTACGTCTGGGTCATGCTCATTAACTTATATCCTACATGAATAGGCAGATTAATTGCTCAAAGATGTCTTTCACGGTGTACTGCATTTGGACAATGTAGCAAAAGAACCCAAACTACTTACCAGCTACTTCATAACACAAAAGACAACAATTTAATACCAATGCCTAGTAGGGTTTACAGCATACCGAGACATCCATTAGATAAGTTAAAAGACGGCAAATTAATACCAATGCCTAGGGTTTACAGTATACCGAGACATCCATTAGAAACATTAAAAGGGGAGGATTCAGTTTTTGCAAAATGTTGCCTATCCAGACATTTTTATGCTACAAACCTAACAGGCTGAATATGAAATATAAAATGACAGTGGTGCACAATTTTGGGTACAAAGAGAACATATGGCACGTGATATGGATACAACATAATAGGAGTGAGTGCAGAGATGTCAGATCCAAAAAATTGAAATACATACAGGAGGATAATAACATTGCAATACACACATGGCAATAAATCATCCATGTCTGAGTTTAAAAACAACTTAAACGTTAAGGTAGGTTAATGTACTAGTTATAATTTAAGTAGACAAGCGCCCTAAATATATTTAAATATAAACATCCTGCTCAACAAAATTATCAGCATCCATGTCATAAACCCTTGAGGCTATATTCTGGTTCTGTTGCAGCCTTGCAGTGAATGGTCACAAGTTAATTTTACTAGTTACTACTACATCTAGTATAAGTTTAGAACAATTCATTAAGCAATAGATATTCTGATTTATAATTGTACTTTCACAATTGTGAAATATAATAATAAGGAAATAACAAATAAGAGAGTATTGATATTCCATACTCAAGTTTGTGCTACCTGAAGTGAATGTCGACAAGCTTGTGTCTCCACATCTAGTATAGAAACAACATTCTCAGCAGCTGCAGCAAGATATCTCCCAAGGCGGGGTTGAAATCTCATTTGAGCCGTACCACCCTGAAGTAGTGAGAAATGGTAGTTAGATGGAGAACCAACATATCCAGAACTATGTGAAAGTTGAAACCACAACATTTCAGATGAACAAGAAACCAACAATTGAGGGGAGTGGGGATAACACTTTTTACATTAATAACTCAATAGTGCACACGATTCTACCTTGAACACTCTTGCACAGCTACCATTGTTGATACTCCAGTATCGTATTTCACCATCCCCGTCACAGGAGCAGATAAGGTCATCTTTATTTGGGTGGAAATCTAGTGACATAACTGAAGCAGAATGGCCCGTGAATGTACGAAGAGAATAACCAGGCTGCAAATAAAATGTATTCCATTAATATATGTATTGCTCAGGAAGATACTTTCTCACTGGATCAATAGTTTTTGCCAACACTATAACCTTCCAAGATGTGGTTAAAATCCACGTGAAAAATCTACCAAAAACCAACCAGCAGCAACCAATATGTGCCAGAGTACAAGATCATCACAAGTGTACACTGTACAGAAGCAAAATATGCATATAGCTGGTTCAAATTATATATCCACATCTATATCATCAACCAAAAGCTTTGGGGCAAATAGTTAACTTCTGAACCATCACGAACTATTGGGGAGGGGGGGTGAATTAGCATGCTATCAAATTTTGCTTCTACAAGCAAAAAAAAAAGGTTAAAAAATAACACAGTTTCAACGAAATATATTGATATAGACAATAAGGTGGAACAGTGTTTTAAATGGCGCGCCATGGCGCGTGGCGCACCGTGGCGCAGGTACGGCGCCTCAAGGCATGCGTGGCGCGGCGATATGCAAAAGGCGCGCCTTT
>JAYMTF010006173.1:0-10606 GCA_036897485.1 Pelargonium nanum
TATATATATATATATATATATTTATTGTTAAAGAGACTCGGACATTTCTATGAGAATTTAAAACGTCACGAATTAACACTCATACTCGTCGTAATGAGCGCTCACCTGAATCCCATTTGAATGTCTCTTAGCAGAGTTTCGATCATTAACACTATAACTGATACTTGTTGCTAACAGCAACTACTGATGGATGTGATTGTCATGGTTGATGTAATAAGGATTCTTTCACTTGGATACAAGGTTGCATGCATTGGCATATATATATCGCACATAAGGAAGTATATAAACTAATGAATGCGAATATATTATATAAAAACTAATGAACTCTAATTAATCAGTATTCTAATCAAAGTAAGATCCCAATGCCCACTAAAGCCAATTTGCAGGTAGGTTTGATTTGACAGATAATGTAGTATAAGTAGCTACTAATTAAGTGCCGCACAATTAAGTTCAGCTTGCTTAGAAGCATTTTCAGAGATCAAAGAGCCAATTATAGCCATAAACAATTCATTGTTTCACTATAAGAATAAAAGAGAATCCATGTGTTTCTCGCACAAGGTTCTTAATTTGAATTAAATCAAGAACCACCCATTTAAGAGGAGTGATCAACTTCAGAGGTCCAAAAGATTGGAGAATCAAGTCAAGAGTTAAATTACAATATGAAGATGTTTTTCTTTTAGTTAATTTATGTTGAACATATCTAATCTGTGTCCCTAAACCATAGCTAAGAGCTCATTTGAACCGTTTTTAAAAAAATGAGAAAAATATGAATCTAGTTTAGTCGGTAACATCTAAAATAGGAAACAGTTAGTAGCAACGTTTGATTGTATTGCATATAAGAATCTAAAAATGAATATAGTTTTGTGGAGCATTGGCTGGCACACACTAGCAATCAAGAGGCAATAGAGGAGGATTCTTGGTTGCTAAAAATGAGGGTTTTGTGTGTCTTTAGCTACTCATTATCTAAACCAATGCATATATACAAGGAAATTTCACGCAGACTGAGCTCTGCACCTCTCTTTTTGTGTGCAATGCATTGAGACCAGTTTTGTTCTCAATCTCATGACTTGTGACAAAGATACCATTGTTTTGTACTTGCCAACAAAGTACTGCTTCATTTTACACTTCCTTCACAATAGTGGTATGTCCTTCATATTGTGTGAAAATGGGGTAGGCGTGTGTGGTCCATGTGTTGATGTGTTATTGTTATTCAAGACCAAGTATGTCAAAGTAGAATGAGCAAAAGTTCAATGCCCCGCAACCGAGTTTCATTGCACTGAATTAAAAGAGGGAAAATCATTTCCAATCTGCATAGAATTACAAGAATATCTTATTTTAACTTTTTCATGTCTCCTCAACACATTGGAGCACAATTTTGATAATAATTTATAGATATCAGTTACGCTTTTTGATTCATTACTTCGATGTAATGTTTGAAATGCAATTGGTAATCATTGTTAGATGAAACCATGAATGCCTTAAAACTATACACGTGCATCTTGATCTCATCCGCATCTTAGAACTTGCGATTATCTCATTTATTACAAGAACTCTTTACCTCGCGAACTCTTGTTTCGAGGTAGCAAACTCGTACTCGACGAATGTCCTGAATCCAATAGAAGTCATCAAATTAATGAACAATTGTCTATTTATTGAATTTTTTACATGTCATAATAAATTGCTAGTATATAATTTAGCAATAAAAACATATAGGTTTTTATAAACCCCTATCATATTCTTAGGAGGCTTTTATGAAAAAGTAAATATAATCTTCAAATTTAAAGAACCTTTATGTTAATTTATGTATATGTTTGTGAGATGCAATAATGTTGAAATGTGGATGTCGACCACAATTAAAAGAAGCATCCGTGTTCAAGTATGCAGAGAAATTGAAACAATGAATTATTGTAGCGTGTGTGTGGGGCTTCCCATTTTGGTATTTGTGTGTCCTCTTCTTCCATTTCCAAACTCAAAAATAAATGGAATAATAATAGTAATATATATATAGAGCAATAATTAGTGGCTCACATTCACATTCACATTCACATACAGTTATGCAAGTTCCAATATGTGTACGTATACAAATCCAAACCCACATGACAATAAGTCAACTTTGTCACACAACCCATTCAGAATTGAAATCTGATGGATGCTGATTGCTCAACTAACAATGCCAAATTCAAATGAAATGCCCCTTTTTGCTCTCTCCGATCCATATATATATATATGATGCACTCGCATATGTCATAATTTCATATATACGTATAAGACATTTTGTGTTGTTGTTATTCATATATATTATACAAGTGGATCAAAATGAAACACATAAAAGAAATATTATATCGCTTGTTAAATCTGAAAAGTGAGTTGTCGGTGTTAGGAGATTATCATTTTTTTGGAAATATAGCTTAGTCTTCAATCTTCTTATAAATATCTATTAATGGGATTGACAAAGCCATCTTCTCTTGGAAAAGCTAGCAGAATTGTGGTCATCAAATTCAAAGCTGCTTAATTAATTTGTCTAGTCTGACTGTTTTTTTCAAATTCTCCACATGTGTGATCAAGGAATTGGAATTGGAAAAAATGAACATAAGATTTTTGTGGAACGACACTGTCTCTAAAGAATGGTCTTTGCAAGGGAAAGCTCAAGGAGACATTGGTGTCAAAAACTTCAAGGAGGCTTTTTCCACTACTTATTCTGTTCAAGAAATGTGCATAATTGTTTCTCCATGCATGCTCCTCATAAGTTTTTTTTGGAGTATTCTGATTTGGCTTCCTCTATTGCCTCCAAAGATCCAATCTTTCTCTTGGCTTGCCCATGAGACTATGAGAGTATCCCAACTAAATGTTTCTCGGAGAATAATGGTATCCCCGTTATAATCTCTCAGTGATTTGTTTGAAAAATAGTTATGCTATCTCGTGTGCTTCAAGTGGCAAGTTTGTAAAGGTCATGTTTTGAAGTGGTTGACTACATATAATAGTGCAACTGAACCCTTACTAACAAGTTGATCATTATTGAAATTTAACATGCTATCAGAATTTGTGTGACCTCAACCTCACGGGTCAACTCTTGACACCTCCAAGAATTTGTATAATTAAATTCTTTATCTGTTATCTCTCATTGAGCTTCTTTACTCCTTTGTTTGGGACTTATGTATAACTTTTCACCTATCTTTCAAACTCAGACTCTATCTTCTTCTATCAGACTTTTTATACAACTCTTCTCATATCTTTCAAGCCCACTTGGGCACTCTATCTTCTTCTATCGGGCCACCCGCAAAAGTTAAAATCAGGAATGAGCTCATATCTATCGCTTCGGTCCACCCATAAAGTAAAAAAAAAATGAGAAAATAATTTTATCTATCTCTCTTCGGTCCACTTGCAAATTAACAGGCTTGCACGTGAGGGGGCATGATAGAGTATAATATTAAAAGAATAAATAAGGATTTCAACTATAAACTTGGGCTTTTAGTTGATTTGGTTCTCTAACATGGTATCAGAGCTGGTTTTGATCTAGCCTTGAGCCCGTTTATGTGGCCTCCTCCTATGGTTGGTCTGGGCCTGTTTATGTTGCCTCCTCATTTGGTCTTCGGTCCACTTGCAGATGGACATGCCTGCAGCGGCCCACGTGTGGAAGAAAAATATCTACACTTGAGGAGAAATGCTAATTTAAAATTAAAGGTCATCGATTGTGCACGTGTCGAGCTCACCGATAAAAAGAAAAAAAATGTGAGACTCGCACGTGAGAGAGAGTGTTGAAGTGGTTGACTACATATAAACAAAATTGACTTTTTAGTGGTGGAAACTCAAGCCATTATATTGTAGCCCAATATTAAAATATAACAATACGTAATTATCATTTGGTAATTATAAACCATGCATGATCGTGAAGCTCTGTCCAGTTAAATGTCTATTCAATATGAACATGCAATCGTTCAACTTGAACGAGCGTATAACAATTTTGTAGACTTGTATCTCTGTTTTTCTAAATGTTAACTAGTTCGTTCAACTAATATACACGACCGTACAGTCTCTTAGTACATATTCTCAGTTTCTCACAAATTCACTCATCCAAGAAATCATTTAACTAATTTGTTGTTCCTTACTTCATTTTTCCATATCCATCAAACTTGAAAACTCAACCCAATTAAACAACCTTACATCATAACAATAAGCTTGCTATGACAATATTGTAAGCATCAGATTGATATAATATTTGGTTCAGTATATGTTCAATACTCACCTCAACCATAGATTAGTCAAAATAAATAAAATGTTGGATTTATGATCAATTGGATAAACAATTTACCCAACATATCAATTCTCAAAAACGTACAAGATATATTGGAGCTATCGGAAAACTAGAGGTTCTTTGATAAAAAGAAAGCTTTGCATATACTTGTATTATTATTATTATATATGTCTCCTCAGAAAGACTTAAATTGCAGTGGCATAAAGTTTGTGTCGAGTATATTTAGGGGCTACCTTGCTTGCATCTATGATTAGTCCAATCTACTTGCTCTACATTTGAATCAATGTGAAACAGTGAGCTAAATTAAATAACAAATAATAAGTGATTGTTCATGTAAGAAACTAAATATGAGGGCCATCTTAATTCCTCCCCTTTAGCAGACAAGCACCACATTCATTGCATTCTGTGGACTTAAAAAGGATAAAAACACTTAAAACGAGAGTGGAAGCAAATGAATTTTATCAATGATTATATCAAGGAGATGTAGATGTTGGCCATTTTTGTTTGTGGACGGCTGTTATGTCCTTTTCTTTTTGCCGGGAACCAAACTATTTAAATTAAAGTCGAATATGGAGCAACAAATCTTTTCGTTACAATATAATTAGCATTACTTCCAAGTAAATACAAACAATCTACTAGTGAGTACCCCAAAAAAAAAAAAACACACACCCACATATTTGGAATTTGAGACTGATATTTAGCCATGAAATCGGTCACAATATTGGCTTTTCGAGGAATCGCCACTTCTTCCACCATATCTATTTTCACTCTGCACATATTAATTATAGAAGGTCACGGATAAAAAAAATCATCTATTTTGTTGGCACTAGAACGTTATCGTCCGTGTAATTTAAATGACAGTTATTTTTGGTGATGAACTTTAATTGTAACTGATTAAGTCTCGATCAGGAGTAAACTAGCATACAAAAAATTATAATCTATCCCTGCGGTGTCAGTTGTCTATGCAAAATAAAATTACAAGCTAAAGACTAAATTTACCCATTCGACTCAATCATGTATGGTAGGTTTTATTATCTATCCATCGCTCTCTCTGAATCAATTGCTCTTCTTGTTCTTTCATTTTCACAAATGAATAATTAATGGTCGCTATGGTTGGGCACGTGTGATGCTCCTTCTCACCTATCTTTCAATTTTTGAATGATCGAAGACAAGAATTTAGAAACAATTGGCTCGGTGGGCTCTAGTGTAATTTAATATATTGATGGGATGGGATGGTCATGGAATGGAATAGACCATGGACTGAAAAAAAAATGAATGATATATAGATTGATTTGGAGGACGAAAGCGATGTTTTTCTTATTATAATTGCAAAATCTCATTGAGGATCTTTCCCTCAATTTCGTTACCTAACAATTAATGTTACCAAGTAAAATGAGGATCGAGATCGATTTTATAATACAGGCTTGAATCTTGAATATGGTAGATAAGATATGAGACTAGCCTTTTTTTTTTTTTTTTTTTGAAATAAGACTAGCCTATTTTTATACATGAGATTTCACTACATATACAAACATATTTATTTAGTCAAATTTTGTTCAACTAGATATATGAACCATTCATAATTCATTTCATTCAAATAAACTTTCAACTCTAGATTTTTACGGCAATATATACTTTTATGTTAGGCTTATGTGCGCGTCGAGTGAGCTTGAGAGCTATAGCATCGTGTTTGTTGATGTGCAGTCGAAGTAAATGTGACACCCGTGCACCACCCGTCATTTCATCATTTGTAGGATGAATTTATGATTTTCCGATAGCATCATAAGTGTTTATTTATCATGTTCAATTCTTGCCCATGATATAATGACATTCAACTCCTGTATTTTGTTTATTATCAGTTCAAATTGATATATGTGTTTGCAACTGAATATTAACTTCCAGTTTTTCACTTTCAAAAGTTACTGTGATTTCTCCCTTTCTATTTAAGTATTGAACTGAACTATGGTTAATTAATTAATCAGATAAAAAATTGTGGTTAATAAATTATTCAATCCATCTTGTATATAGTTCCATATTGATGTGTAATAGTGCTAGTAACCAATACATTCAATTGATTCTGTATAGATGCAAGTGAATATTTTATCCCTTAGTAACCATCCACTCTAATTGGTGGACTCAAAACATTAATAATCCTAATTAAGGATATTTTGGGTTGTTTAATTTATACTCCACAATTTAAAAAATATATATAAAAATAAAATAAACTATAAAATTTGAATACAAATATATGGGTATACCTTACAATTCACTCAAACTGTTTAATTTTGAAACCCCCATTCTTGATGGGAATATGACTTTTATCTATGATTATAGACTGACACAAAAATGAATTTACATGTGAAAACCGCCCAGAAATCATTGATATTCTCAGTTATTAAAAGAAAAAATAAAATAAAAGTAAAAGATTCAATTATTTTTTTCCTTTTTATTATATATACAATTAGTTTATTCAACATTAGTAACATTAATTTATTACTGAACCAACTGTCAATGTTTTTGCATGTGGAAGGGAATATACTAAGCTCATCATAAATGAATATTTGCTGAAAGAATAAATATTATATGAACAAAATAAAATTATAGTTTAAATTGATTAACAAAAGTGATTAAAAAAAGATGAAGAAGTGAAATGGAGGCAAATTCATGCACTGTTACATTGGTTTTGTGGATTTGTTTTTTAGTTTACAACATACGATGTGGTCAGAGGCAGACACAGACCCAGAGGCACATAACTAGTAACTAGATAAACTGGTTTTTAGATATTTAATTAATTAATTTTGTGGGTTTAGGAGTTCAAGAAAATTAATTAAGCTAATGTTTGACTAAACTGGGTTGCTTGGTATTTGGGAACCTTATATTTCACAGCGAAACACGCTGTGCAAAAGAAGATCATGTCTGAAAGGAACCTCAACTTCTGCATTGCCACGCTAAATAGATACAAGGAAAGTAGTGCCATTTCTTTATAATTTTATGATCCTCTTTTAAATATAATTAGCTGAATATATTATTTGAATTAATTTTGAATCAATTTACCCATTGAATAGTGGATATATGTACATAGAATTCCATCATAAATCATTGCGTAATTACGTACTTTTGTTTGATATTTAATACTGTTTTGGTTTCAAAATAAGTGTCCTAAATGTTAGTTAGTTATGTTTTGTTTGGTTGATAAAAATGCAATAGTTTTGGTTATATATAAGACATAAGATTTCATCACCGTCCAGTAAATATATTTTAATGAGTAATTTGTGAGTAACATTATAAGTTCTATAATTGGCTATTATATATTTTTTTTGTAAGATATAAATAGCATGCAATGTTGGAGAAATGAAGAGCAAATAAACTGAGAGAAAAAACCGACCAAAAATATTTAACTATTTGAATCTGTTCATGACTGTGATTAAGGGAAAAGTCTAAACTTAAATAATTAGTGACTTGGTTTGTACATAAGATACATGGGTTAAATGAAATTGACATTGAAGAGTGTGAAAAGTCTACAGCAACATGATTAGTTTAAAATAGTAGTTAGGTATCGATTTTTTTATAATAAAAGAATAGAAAACTTCTAGTGTGAAGTGTGAACATATTGATCATGTGAGTCCCATGGGATGGATATGGTTGTCTTGATTCCGACTAAACGCATGAGGCCATGGTAAACGCTAAAAGAAGGATGGTCCATATTATTCATTGTTTGGTAGCTCCCATATGTTGACACTACCTACACTTGCTATTTGCTTATGCCAAACTTTACTCACTACTACATTCCAACATTCCACACTACTTCAACAAAGGTGAATCACCGTCCCAATTACAGAGATAATTGCGCTTCAAAATATGGACAATTACTCTTACCGTACTCCACCCATTTATTTACTTCACTGGTTAATCAATTAGTTTATACACACCGTGCATTCTATATGGTACACGATGTGTTTGTTTTGACCTGATCAATTGAAGTGCAATACAAATGTTATTGTCTTGTTCACGTGCTAAAGACAAGGAGAGTGACGCTAAAAAAATGTGAACCTCATATATAGGCACCGTACGAACAAACTTAAGCGTAGGAAGAGGAAGAGGAAGAGGTGGTGGAAGCGGACAACAACGCTAGCGATGCATAGGGAGGGAGGGAAGATTCGGTGTAGGCTCCAACTCCAAGTGAAGAAAAGGCAATTTCTTAACTTATATGCAATTCTAAATTGAATCGCAATTATTGCATTACTTTTCATTAGTAAACGTCATATATAGAAAAATAAATAAATAAAATAAAGAGGCGTTCACGTGTAGAGGTTGTGGTTTAGGGAGCGTGGAGCATGTGCGAGCCAAAGTTAGAGATAAGAAAAACAAGTGATACATAATATTATTATATAATAAGCTCATCTCACGGATCTTGCCGCCCCCTTCGACCCCACTTCCTCTCCTCTCTTTCCTCTTCCTCTCCTTTATATATTTCCCTCTTTTCTAGGGCTCTTCCTACAGTTACTCTTCATAATTCACATCTACCAATTCAACACTTGTTTCCAATTTTCTTCCTTCACTACCTATCCTTTATCTATCTATGGCTTCTTGGAAAAAGACCATCGCTTCACCTTTCAAGAAACTCTTCAATCCGAATCAGCAGCAGCAACCGCAAACGCCCAAGAAATCCCAGTCAGGTACTGTAATCTTAACTCATCATTTTGTACGCTTGTGTTGCTGCAAATTACATATCATGGATCGGTGTTAATATGTGATGATCGGACTGCGCAGGCAACGAGAACAGGGTGATGGATTTGCAAGGAGAAGTCATGGCTTGCGGCTACGAAGATGTGCAAGTCATGTGGTCTATTCTCGACAAGTCCAAGGCCACTGCTTGTAACCTCACTTCTTGATCCCCAGTTTCTTGATCTTCAACCTCCATCTCTTTCTGTCAGATCAGTGAGTCAAGTTTTTGCATCCATGGGATATTGGGATGGGTGTGGGTTCTGTGTGTATTGGCTTTTGTAGATATGGATTTGTGGGAAGAGAAGAGGGAGTGACCAAATTAGGGTTAGGAAGTTGGGTCCTCTGTTTTAATTGTATTGAGATGGATCTGATAGAGAGATTTAGGGAAGGGATGGGTATGGGCACTCCCGGTATGTGTGGAGATGGTGCCAATCAATCCTATTCCTACCTGTAATTCTTAGGGAATCCCCTTGATTTGTTGTAATCATGGTGAGATTTGTAGTGCAACTTATTTTAGATTCTTTTCTTATTACCAATTTTGTGTGTGTGTTCTTCGTTGATGTTGATGATATTTGTTTCAACTTATCACTTATACATGGTTCTGCAATTACAGGCCTGATTCCATGACCCCACATCATCTATTTCTGTGGATGGTTTTGGATCTCATCAGATATTTTTTTACATCTTTAGATATTTTTTTAACTTTTGTATTAATGTATACAAAAATGCTCTCAAATTGTATTGGTTTGAAAGTTACCAAACACCATGTACATTTTCTTGTTCCAAACTATGACTTCATTATTGAATGCCTCGATGTTAGGGCTGCCAGTATTCATTTGTTGTAATATAAATAAGTACATGGAGGAAAATGAATCTAAGTCAAGTTTTTTTGCTTAAGCTAAGCCAAACCTTTGAGGTGATGACACCTCATTAAAATTAATCCATACCTACCCAAGTGAAGTGGTGGGAGCGGAGCGACCCGCCCAGATCCGAAAATTTTAATGAGGTGTCACCACCTCATTAATGGCTTAAATTAAGCAAAAAATTAGTTGGATTAGGCTCCCCTACCTCTAAGTACATATTCCATTTTTTTTATATAAATAACTTATATAAAACATTATTTGTATTTTATACATAGCCAACCTCTTCAAAAATAATACAAGGAAAAGACAACACTTTTTTTGAGAAGGAATAACATTGCTAGATGGTAAAATTAAAAAAAAAAAAAAATTCTAACATAACACCATTGTTTCTTGGTTTTTCCTGTAAAGCCTTCTTTACATCATATAATCACGACAAATGTTTTAAACATAAAATCAGGTCTGATTAGAATAGATGTGATTTGACCTGATTTGATTGAGCCTTGACCAAAATACTCCCGATATATTACTTTATCTAATTTT
Source organism: Pelargonium nanum (assembly GCA_036897485.1). Classification (NCBI taxonomy): domain Eukaryota; kingdom Viridiplantae; phylum Streptophyta; class Magnoliopsida; order Geraniales; family Geraniaceae; genus Pelargonium; species Pelargonium nanum. The sequence goes on from JAYMTF010006173.1 coordinate 10,381, forward strand.
TATCATTATACCCTTATTTGAGGCATCATTGACCACGTAAATCCCCTACCACAATTAAAATCTTTCAGACTCGTCCATGATTGGATCTAATTTCACATTCTCGATGGTCAAATCAGATAACACGACCAACGTCACTCATCCAAACTCCCTACAAAACTTATGAAAATGTCATATATTGGCTCACACTTCATGTGACCACCCCCTTAAGCCATGACCACTCACAAGT
>JAYMTF010006174.1:0-10606 GCA_036897485.1 Pelargonium nanum
TTTGATTAAAAGGGGATAGCTACCCTTTGTTGTGTAGCTCAACTTAAAAAAAAAAAAAAAAAGGCATTGAATCTCTCATTTGGTGGGAATGATTTGAACCACTTCTAACATGTCAATCTCAAGCGTTATTGGAAATACCGTTATTTTTTTTTTGAACCGAAACAAATCTTATTAATTCAAATCCGCATTAACAAGCGGGATAATCAAGTCAGGGAAAAGAGGACCTTCCCACCCAACTACATCGGACAAGGACATCGAGGACCTAACTAAAGCGTGAGCCACCCGGTTCGCAGCCCGATTAACATGAACAAAATCTACCAAACCCAACAAACCAGCTAAAACGACAATATCATAAATAACTAAACCAAAGGCACTGGAGACCTCCCCTTCGGTTTGAATAGCACGGATAACCAACATGGAATCAGATTCCACAATAAAATCAGACCAGCCCCTATCACGGGCCCATTCAAGAGCATCACGAACCGCTAATGCTTCCACGATTCTGACCTCCCCACATCCGATCCTACATGAACGACCTCCTCCACATACCGTACCTGAGGAGTCACGTAGAACCCAACCTGCACCACTTCGTCCCACATCAGCCAAAAAAGCCCCGTCGACATTTAGTTTGAGTCGACCGCGGGAAGGACGGATCCATGATTCCGCTGCCACAGGACCATAACTGACCGGAGCTTCCTCCTCCAATCCAGAAGATGATAAGACCCGACCTTCCTTAGCCAACAACCAGGCATCACGGAGACAATGGACCTGAGACACCAACTCTTCAGCTCTGCCCCAAACTGAATTCCAAACTCCATTATTTCTAAAATTCCAAATACCCCATGCAATATAGCAGACTTTAGCCAAAAAAACATTATCATTACGAGCACGAATCAAATCAAACCAGTCTGCAAATGAAGCACCAGCAGTAGCTAATCCCGAAGCACCAATCAAATCCCAACACTGTAACGCAAAGGGACATTGTAATAATAGGTGTTCTACTGTTTCTGTACCGAGACGACACCGAGGGCAAATAGTATCGACCTCCACATTTTTCTTAGCTAAATTCGCGAGCACCGGGAGGCAATCAGAGAGACACTTCCATAAAAAATGCTTTATTTTTGGTTGCACAGCGAGACCCCATAAAGACTTCCAACGGCTTTCCAATGGAGACGAGACCTCCCCACAAAGAAGGCGCACACCGCTCTTGACTGAGTATTTGCCATTTTTTTTCTAACACCTAAGACCAACAGTCATCTAGAGAGGCACGACTTCTGGGAATACTCGCAATAGCCGACTGCTCATCGCTCGAAAAAAGACCCCGCAACCTATCATGATCCCAGCCACCCGAGGCTGAGAATAAATCCGCCACCACCAACTCCGCCCAACCTGGAGGCGGTACCGATTGAATCTGGAACTCAGGTAATCCGGGAACCCATGGGGATCCATATATTTTTGTATCCAAACCAGATCCAATGCGTCTAATGCAAGCTTTCTCAAGTAACACTCGAGACTCCCAAATACTGCGCCATATAAAACTCGGATTGAACCCGATATAAGCCTCAAGAAATTGGCACGATGGAAAATACCGACTCTTGAAGAATCTACTGAAAACCGAACTTGGGGCAGTAAGAAGACGCCAACCCTGCTTGGCCAACAAAGCGTTATTCATATCTCGAATCGATCTAAAGCCCAAACCACCTGCAGCTTTAGGGGCACATAAATTCTTCCAAGAGCGCCAATGAATCGATCTCGTGTTAGCTTTGGAGCCCCACCAAAACCGATTAAAAATACCCTCAATCTCATCACAAACAGAAATCGGCAACTTATAGAAGCTCATAATATAATTCGGTAAAAATTGTGCAACAGACTTAATCATTACCTCTTTTCTGGCACGAGATAAAGTGCGTTGATTACCTGAAATCAGACGTTCTCGAATTTTATCAATCAACGGGGCAAAAATCTCTCGCTTACGCCGATCTGCTCCAACCGGAGCTCCCAAATAGGAGTCGAACTTGTCGACTATTGGGACTCCCAGAATGCCAGCAACATCAGCACTTAAGGTGACATCAACATTTGGACTGAAGAGAGCGCTAGACTTATGGAAATTTACGGCCTGACCCGATAAGCGTTCATATTCAGTGAGTATAGCCCGAACTTCAGTCGCCTCTTCAACTGAGGCCTTAAAGAACAATATCGCATCGTCTGCGAAAAAAAGATGAGAAATTACCGGGCTGTTACGCGAAACTTTGCAGCCACTAATTCTTCCTGCCGAGACTGAAGCCTGAATAAGAGCTGACAAGCCTTCCGCGCACAACAGGAACAAATATGGCGAGATTGGATCACCCTGTCTTAAGCCGCGCATAGGAATAATCTCATCCAACCTGTCCCCATCGAACTGAATTCTATATCGAACGGACCTGACACACATCAATATCCACTGGATCCAGCGATCATGAAAGCCCATAGCTCGGTGAACCGATTCCAAGTAATCCCAGTTGACACGATCGTAGGCTTTGGCAATGTCAAGTTTAAGCGCAACCCAACCCGAAGGGCCCTGCTTCTTCAATCGAATCCAGTGAAGAACCTCATTAGCTATACAAACATTATCTGATATAAGACGACCTGGCACAAAAGCACTCTGGGCTTCAGAGATAATAGAATTCAGCACAAATTTAAGCTTGTTCGCAAGCACTTTTGCTAAGATTTTATAAATAACGTTACATAAAGCGATCGGTCTCAGCTCACCCATCGTCTTCGGCAATTTAGTCTTAGGAATTAGAGTTATCAATGTCTGATTAATCCCTCCCGGTATAGAAGCATCCCGAAGCATCAAAGAGCACAAATTGGTTACATCCTCACCAATTACATGCCGGTAGAAAGCCGGGTTAAAGCCGTCCGGCCCGGGAGCCTTATCCGGATGCATATCAAATGCAGCTGCCTTAACTTCTTCAGCAGATAAGTTTCGAATCAGGCTAGCATTCTGAGCATCAGATATATGACCAAAGAGAACCGGTACATCCCCGACAATTTGACTCGGATCCGAAAAAACATGTATATAGTAATGAACCATTAATTGCCTCAGACCCGGTCCAGACTCGACCCATTGACCATTGTTATCCAGCAGTCGAGTCACCTTATTAACCTGCTTACGAATCGAAGCATGCCTATGGAAGAACTTAGTATTAGCATCACCTTCCTTCAACCAGTGCGCTTTGGCACGTTGCTTCCAAAACACCTCTTTATCGTGCAATAATTTGAGGTATCGTAATCGGAGCTCCTCTGATCGGAGCCTATCGGATTCCAGCCGGGAGGTACTGAGCTTTTCTAAACCCATCTTGACTTGCCTCAATTCTTTCTCGATATTACTCACACGAGCACGACCCCACAATTCCAAGCCAGCACGACACGAGTCCAACTGATCTTCAAAAGACCGACCACGACCCAGCTCCCAGTGATTTCGGACCACTGATTCACAACCTTCATCCAAAAGCCAAACATTTTCAAATCTAAACCAGCGAACCCGAGCATGATACGAACCGCTCGGCGGCCGAACCATTATAGGAGAATGATCCGAAGACGAGAATGGTAAATTGATGACATCCCAGTCTTTAAATCTATCAACCCAAGCCTCGGTACCTAACGCACGATCTAGCCTTTCTTCAATTTGAATGTTGTTACCCGAGCCTCGCCTCCAAGTAAATTCATAACCTTTCATACCGAGATCCAGAAGCCCAGCATCAGCAATGGCTTGAGCAAAACCGTCTAAAAGAGCGGTCGGTTGGGGGGTCCCTCCCCTCTTCTCCCCCCATGTAACAAATCATTAAAGTCCCCAACACACAACCAAGGGAGACTTGAATTTCCAGCAAGCGAACAAATACGATCCCAAGAGCGACTTCGAAAAGCCCTATTAGGTTCCCCATAGTAGCCAGTTACTCTCCACGAACCCAGTTCTCTATTAGATACCTGAACATCAATATAAAAACTAGAGTAACCCAATAAACGCATTATAACATTTTTGGTCCATAATAAAGCTAGACCACCTCCACGACCGATCACATTAACAGCAAAACAACCGCTCATACCCAGCTTCCGACGAATACTTTCAAGTTCATGTCTATCTCTACGAGTTTCAACGAGAAAGACAATATCCGACCTCTTGTCCCGTACAAGATCGCACAGGACTCGAACTGTGCGTGGGTTGCCAAGCCCACGACAGTTCCAAGAAAGTAGACTCATTGGGACGGGCGAACCTGATCCATCCGGTCCGCCTCTTGCAAGTTTTTTGGCCCATCAGTCTCTTTAGCTGGTGTCGTCTCACCTCTCTTCCGCTTCGCAGGACCACCCGAGTCCTCACTGTTAATATCATCTGAAGACAACAACGGAACCTCAGGTTCCCTTGGGATACGCTCCCATGGCTCATCAAGACCACCCCTCAGCCATTTAGACCCAATGAGATACCGGCCACGACCTCTTTGAGCTACCAGATCAGTGTTAAAATTACGTCCCGAAGACGACGTAGTATCAACAGTCATCGCTTTGCAATTCTTCTCTATGTGTCCAATAATGCCGCATTTAAAGCAGTAAGTGGGTAACTTCTCATAAGAAAAGGAAATACCGTTATTAATGTCACTCAAAACTTCTTTATAAACTTTCACGTTTAAAAAATGTAAATACACATGTCGGTCTCGGTCCGCGTTTTGCAGTTGGAGGAAGCAGAGCCGCAGCAACTTTTTTAAGTAACCGCCTCCTTCTTCTCCCAACTACCATTCCTGCCAAGAACACCACGACTGATTGGTGAGTTTCAGTTTCAGGTCGTAACTCATGGACTCTTCTCCACCGAGATATTCAGGTCAGCATTACTTTACTCCCATTTCGGATTCAAGGTTTTTGCTCTATCCAAATTCTCACAACCTCTAATTCTATTTCCGTTTCGTTAACCTCTCTTTCTCCAGAATGGCGGAACCAGAGCACAATCCAGCATCGTCTCCTCCGGCCGTCAGGGACTCTTCTGGTGCTTCCTCTTCTTCGAGCTCTTCGCAGGTTCGCGAGGAAGAAGATGAGGCCATTCAGGAGCGAGCCCAGGGTGAAGTTGAAAGTCGCTTCAATTTCAGGAACCCGGAGCTCGAGCCGCAGCACTTTGGCGTCTCGTACCGAGGGAACATGTCGATTTTTGACGATTCGGCTGTGATCAGGGACGATACTTGGTCCTGCGCTATCGTCATCCTCACCTTCTGGTTCTTTGGTTTGTGCCCATTTATTTTTCCCCAATTGCTGCATTTTTCTGCTAATCAGTTACTTATCTGCATTAATTGAAATGTCCATTTGTTATTTTGTTTTGTTTTTATGTTATAATTTTGAGCTAATGCTTATGCTAGATGATTAGTTTTATCACATTTTTGGATTAGTGTATATTGATACTGTTTTGAAGCTTAATTAGGAATCTTTCTTAATCAATCTTATCTGAAAATTGCAGTGTCTATGACTCTGATATTGGGAGTTTATGGGTCCTCCAATTTTTCCCTTGGTCCAAACAGTTCTGTTCTCATACAACCTAACCCCATTTTCGTGCAGTCTGTTAAGGTGAATTGCCACGTCCTGAACCATTTTACAGCTTAAACTTAATGTCATAGATTTTCTTGGTGCTGTGCGTTAATTTGGAATTTGGGGCTCATATTAGGTGGACGAGTTAGATGATACAAAGCCTCATTTGGCGGTATACGGTTTCTATAAGTCTCCACCTCTTGATGTTGTAGCCACTTGGTCCAAAATTTATAACGTCTCAGTTGCAGCTGATTCTCATCAGGCAAGTTACATTTTCTGTAGAATGTGCACTGGATTGCTAGTATTTTTATAAGTGATGAGGCGTTACTGATTATCTTTTCTTCAGGAATTGATATATTACCTGAATTCAGGTTCGGAAATAAATATTTCTTATAGTGTGAGCTCCCCAAGCTCCTCCATCTTCCTCGTAATTGCTCAAGGTACCTAATTCTTTAAGTTGGTTGGATCATTTTACCCTTAATCATGTTTTCTTCACCGGTTCAAATTGATTCAGATACTACTAGTACTATGTCATGAATGGACGTCTGTCAATCTCATAGTTACTGAAGTTTGATCTGTCTTGTCTAAATTACTTCTAATCTGACTGAGTGCAATTTCATTTATTTATATGTGATCTCCAAAATTCCCATTCGTGGTGTGTTATTACATTGATATGGAAATGTTGTTTGAAACTGTTTAAAATGGATATGCATATATGTTTTTAGTATAAGATACCATTTAGATAGTGTTCCAATCTACAAGTTGGGAATGTGGAGTGAAATTGGTGTTTGATCTCCGATCCAAACAATATATTCCTTATATAACCTTATCATTTATGTATTTTTCCAATAAATAAAATTAATATTTGGAACCAGTAACTACCCCATCTTTTTATCAAACTCCAAAGTAACTTCATGATAGTCATCACCATGCACGAGTATTACCTAAAAAAGAGAAAGTCGAAGGAGTTACATGGTTCTGGCTGTTAGCCACTAGGAGGAAAAAAAATTTGTTTAAATTTCATAGGCAACCAGAGAGTTTTAGATGGAAGTAACATGTATTAATCAATAATTGCGAGTGAGCACACTTCTGCTGCATGATTGCAGTCCGAGGTAACTAACAAAGCAGACTTTTTTTTAGTGACTTCAAAATACTTGTGCACAGTTTTCAGCATTTTGATTTGAGCCAAGGTATATATCGAGTGAATCTAAAAACACCTAAAGAATTAGGGTTGCGGTGGAGTTTAGAGGATAAGAGACTGAGGTTCCTGTTATTTAAAATCCTTGGTTATGGATTTGATATAACTATTTCTACAATCACCCACTGACATGACCATATATGTCTAAACATTCCATGATTATATTACGGGGGAGGAAGGGTGATTGTCTTAACTGCACCAACCGGCAAGAATTTTGGGTTTATTTTCACTTCCTCATGCCTGGTAAAATATTTTCTATTATTTTTCCCTCATGTGTTATTAATAAATAAAAAAAGTTCTACGGTCCTTCAGCTTTTCACTAATTTTTACCAACTAACAGAGAGCAGTTGTTTGTGTTACCTACTACCTACATATTGTACTGAAGCTGGCATGTTGCAGGGAATGAAGGCCTTGCTCAATGGCTTGAGGAACCAACATATCCTAATACAACATTGTCATGGAATGTCATTTCTGGTGAGGTGAACTTGGATAAGTGTGTATTTTTGTATATGTGTCTTGTTTACATTCTGATGATGACAACTCAACCACAGGAAGCGGTGCAATCCAACAGTACATATACAAGTCTTCTAGTTACTATGTTGCTTTGGGAAACTTGAACTTGGATGATGTGGAGGTAATGATGCAAACTTGTAGCCTATGCTATGTAATTTGCTCACTATGTTTAAGTAGTTGCACTGGTGGGATAGTAATAAGATGATTATAGATAAAATCATTCTTACAGATTGTCAAATATACCCCTCATATTTCAGATAGTAACTGTCTCATTGATTATGTTTTCTCCTTAGATTACTGAAGCAGTTGTTGATCTAGTCTTCATTGATTAGAATTTACTCTACTCACTTTGGCTAATCTTAATAATGAACAGGTGCAACTAAACATAAGCATAAGGGCTTTGCTTTATAACACTTCTACTGCTTATTACAAGTGTACTTTCAGTCATGGTCTGTGTGCTGTTGACATTCTGTTCCCTAAAGGAAATTCTATTCTCTTAACCTCTCCTGGTCCGGAACAGGTAACACTCTTATTTTCTTGGCATTCACACTCAATACTAAGTCCTTGTTCAAGTAAATATTCTCGAAATTGAGGAACAGAAGTTAACCTGTAAAATGATAATTTCATATCCAGCAGTTGCATAATTGGCCATGTTTTGGTTTGCTTCAGGGTACTCTTAATGATGAGTGGTCTGTTAGACTTTCCTACGGACCTAGATGGGTCACATATATTCTTGGCATAGGTATACCCTCTTCTTCTTCTTCTTTTTATTTATTAAAAACAATCCCTGTGTATGAATATGGATCATTATTCCTTTTCTTTTTCTTACAGGTGCAATGACTGTGCTTATGTTATTGGCCTTCAACTTCTTAAACAAGTTCCAGTGTAGCCGTGAAGCTGTAGTAGGTCAACATGGTGAGGTTGCCTCTCAGAGAGCTCCTCTGCTTTCCTATAAAGACGACGACCTCTCAAGTTGGGGTTCCTCTTATGATTCTTTATCGCACGATGAGGAGGATCTAGATGAATTTTTGGCAGTGGGTTCCTGTGAAGGGAAATCAGGTGATGGCGAAACAAGTAATAATACCCGTCGCCTTTGTGCCATTTGCTTTGATGCTCCTAGGGACTGTTTCTTCCTTCCATGTGGACACTGTGTGGCTTGTTATGAGTGTGGAACCAGGTAATTACCCTCCACCCTCACCTGTTTAGGCTTGGAAGTTACTCCATAATTAGCCCTTTGTCATACTTAGGTTTCCTAGCAATCAACCAGTAAAATTTGAATTTTTTTTTGCTAGGAAACCGAGCTTCCAAATTATTGTCAATCATTCAGGAATTGCTAATAAAACAGTACCCAAAGGTTACTGATTGAGCCCCATCTTGAATTAAGAAATCACTAATTTGCCTGACTTCTAAAATTACTGTAACCATGAAGGAAACATAAAAATTACTAATTAGTTGTTCGCAAGTAGGGGTTGTTTAGGATGAACTCTCGCATGTCCTTAAGTGTAGAAACAAACCGTTGGCGGATTTCCTATGATCTGGCTGCTAATTTTGATTGAGAACTAATGATATGCATGATCTAACATGAGCAGGATAGTGGAAGCCGCAGGTACCTGCCCAGTATGTAGTAGAGGTATGAAGAAAGTAAGGAAGATTTTTACAGTTTAAGAGATGCTAGGTTTTATATCATACTGGCTGGTTCAATCTCTTGCATTATTTACGGGCTACCAATGGTTTCTTGCTGAAATGACATCGATCAATCAAGTTATATCCGAAAAAATGACGGGATGTCCAGAGTAGTCTATGTAACTGGAATGGCCATAGCTTTTGTTTTCTCAGTTGGCTTTCCACTGTGTGATAGTATATTTTTTGGGGTATATAAGCATCAAAATACATGCATTTTGATATTGTAACTTAAATTTAAGTGTTCCATGTTAATAAGAAGTTTTCTTTTATGCCGAAACCTCCTCCATAATGTGCTGTGACTGTGAATTGTGATGTTACTGAGCCGGATAGTTGTGCTTCTGTGGTCTTCTGATAAAAGTTGCAATACATCCAAATGTATGTGATTTGGCTGCAATGAAAGATGATTGAAAAATAAAAAAGTGGCACAGTGGAGCCACTCAACTGAAGCAAGTTGTGATTCCATTTGGTGGGACTCAAATCATGAAAAATAATTAAATTCTTGACCAAATTCACCAACCTGGTGAATGAATGGTGGCTAGTACAGCAGTAAAAGGCTATATAATTGATTTTTACAAATAAAATAATGTAATGGCAGATTAATGGAATTTAATATGAATAGTGTGGGTTGAATATGTCAGGGTTTCTTCTTTCTTTGCCGTTTTGATAGTCGGTTAGAGTTTTTGTACGGTTGCGCCTAATTTTTAGTGCGTAGGGCAATTAGAAATCTATGACGGTTGTATGGAATGAGGAGGTGGCTTGAAAGATAGTGGTTCGATTGGGGTCCTCGAATCAACTTTCGAGTTTGTTACCAAATTAGATGACAGATCTGGTGGTTGCGAGGGACGGTCAGCAACGACTTTCTCGTGATCGTCTTAAATTTCATGTTCAATTGTTTTCAATTGTTCGCGCTTTTCAGGTGGAGGAGGAGGATTTCAGTGCCTCGGCTTGTTTATTGAAGCTGATGTGAATGATTTTTCGGTGAGTTTTAGTCACTGTGACTCAAATTGATAGTGTTGAATTTTTGCTTGCGGATTGATACAGTGACTTGAATCTAAGACACTACAATGTTTAAGTAGTGCGCTGAACACTTGACCCATGGGTCGTTGGTTCGATACTATTATTAAACAGAAACGGGACTACAATATTAGTGAAGTTTGTGTAGTGTTGGTGTTTGTGTATTCATAAACTCTATCTTGTTGACGGAAAAGCCAGTCAATTACTTTGTAACTGCTGTATTATTTATGTTGTAAAGCGAACCACGTATCTATGATCTACTCGAAACGAGGATCTCCATAACCATGCGTGGCCTAAAATCAAACACCTACCGTAAACCCCTGCCAACCCTATCTCCCACCGTCCGATCAGATTACTTTCTTCTCCCATCTCCACAAATTCCCATCTCCTCGCTCCACGTCACCACAAAAAATAAATCTCCACTCCCTACTTAAAACCCCTCCCAACCACTCCCTCGCCACCTCTGGTTTCTCAGATTTTATTTTCCTATCAACTTTCTCGAGAAAATGTCTGGAACAGGAGTGGTCGCAGTGTACGGCAATGGAGCAATCACCGAGGCCAAGAAATCCACCTTCTCCGTCAAGGTGGGCCTCGCCCAGATGCTCCGCGGCGGCGTCATCATGGACGTCGTCAACGCCGAGCAGGCTGGCCTCC
>JAYMTF010006175.1:0-10603 GCA_036897485.1 Pelargonium nanum
TGAGAAAAATGTTGTCAATACATACTCAGAACCGTTTATTGGCAACATTTCCTGTATCACTGTAAAATTCACCGTAAAATAGTAAGTTTTATTTTGAAACATAAAAAAATATACATGTTGTAAATTAAGAAAGGAAGAAACGGAAAAGAGTAAGGCTAAGAGGTTTCCAAATATCATAATAAATGGAGAGTTTCCTAAATAGAGTTAATTAAGTAAAAGACACGAGGACAATTAAGAGATTTTAATTTCAATTTTTGTGGAAATTGAATAAATTAAAAACCGATGGTCTTATTGCAGCTGGTAATTTGTTTTAGAGAGATTTTCGTAATTTGTGACTAATACATATCTCTTCTCCCCCTGTTTTCTAGGTTAAATCCCACATTTGTTTCCACCAATAATCCCCAATTCTCAATTTTATAATTATTAATTATTGATATAATTAAATTATATAGTAGTAAAACACAAGTGTAAGTATATATCCTGATGATCTTGTTCCTCTAAACCCTAATCCAATGGATGATGATCGGCAGCTTTCTCAATTGGTATCGTCCACCAAAACAATAGACCGCAACATGAAGTTCAAGCTCAAGCTCTCTTCCAAGATTGAACCTCATTCTCAATCTGAGCTAGAGGTTGAAGAAGATGTTGAAGAAGAGCAAGAGCAAAAGGCGCAGGAGCTGCTGCTCAGGGTTTGCGATTTCTGCGGGAAGAGATTCAGCTCCGGAAAAGCTCTTGGAGGTCACCGGAGAATACACCTCCAAGACAGAGATCCGATCCACAAGTCCAAGGCTCGGCCTCCTCCCGGCGCCGGAGATGATCAGACCAAGCAGACTTGCTGCATCTGCGGCAAGACTTTTCCGTCGGAGAAGTCGCTGTTCGGTCACATGAGATTTCACCCGGAGCGAAGCTGGAGAGGCGTCAAGCCACCGGAGCCTGCACCTGCCGCGGTACTAAATATAAATATTAACATCAACAACAACAACAAGCACGCTTCTTCTTCGTCTTCTACAATCGAGAATCAAGAGCCTGTAGTAGCTGTTGATCTCATGGAATCGCTTGCAGGATGGACCGTAACCAATAGAAGAGGAAAGAGAAGCACCTATAAGGAGCCTGAGGAAGAAGACGAAGACGAAGATTATGAAGCTCAGATGCTTATTGATGATCATGCTGTTCGCAACCTGCTGTCTCTAGCTTGCGCCGAAACACAAAAAGGAAAGACAAAGAACTTTGAAGAAGATGACGATGAGCTTCTTCCACTGAAGAAGCACAAATTGGATTTCGATGATGATGAAGAGGTGGAGGAGGAGATCAGTGATAAGAAGAAGAGGTTTAGATGTGGAACGTGCAACAAGTCGTTCCAGACATTTCAGGCGCTGGGAGGTCATAGGTCGAGCCACAACAAGATCACCAATGAGAGCAGCGCAGCAGCGGATCAACATAACTGTTCCATTGGAGGTGCAGAGATAGAGAATGTGCACAGGTGCAAGATCTGTAACAAGAGCTTCGCGTCGGGACAGGCGCTGGGAGGGCACCAGAGGTGCCACTGGGCGGGACCTTCGGCTTCAGCTTCAGCATCAGCATCAGAAGTGGCTCTTGGTGGACAAAGAATTGTCTTAATTGACCTAAATCAGCCTCCTCCGCCTCAGCTAGAAGAAGAAGAGGAAGAAGAAGAAGAAGAAGCCGGGGTCGAATCTGCATTTAATCCAGTACTGCTACACTAATTATATATATATATATATGATCTCCCAACAAAAATATATTTTCATGTTTCTTGTGCTTAAATTCTTAGATGAGTGAAACATTTGTTTTTCTTGATATTTGTCAATAACACATGTTGTGGTGGGAGCTATAGCTTAATTTCTAATGCTGACGTTCACATAAATATAGTCTTGGAATTGTGATTGCACATGTTTTTTATTAGTTGATTTACTGATAATTACTTATTGGAGCTGGAGCTGTAGCTGGGGATGTTTGATGATTTTATGCTCAGTTTGATGTGATATTTAGGTACAAAGGAAACAAGTTTTTTTTTTTTTTATCAGTTGAGCTACACAACAGGGGTAGCTCTCCCCTATAAACTCAAATAACGCACCTCATACTGCGTGCAAGGAGGCTCGAACCTGAAACTTAATGTGATTTTCTTTCTGATTGAAATTCAAACAAGATAAATATGAGATAAATGGGAACATAAAATCTGGAATTGAAACTGTAATTTATAGTTTGTTTGTTAACTGATGTTGGAAGGTTGATGGTCTGTAATCTGTATTAGTCATTGCACTGTCATTACTTACATTAACGAATTTGCAAAATCTGACTAGAAATTAACTCTAAAGCAATAAGTTCCTTTTAGTGAAAAAAGAGAGAGAGAGAAATTTGAGGAGTGTATTATGATTTTTTTAATACAAAATACTAATAATTTAGTAAATAATATAAGTGTTTTATGGTAAATACAAGTGATCTTTTTTATCAACAACTTGAACATAAATCAAGTACAAGAAAAGAAAAAAAAAAGAATTTAGTTGCAGATGAAATTCAATAAACAATAATAATGCCTTTTTTTAGCTATAATAATGCCTTATTGTTTTGTATAATTTCAACTTTATTATATATATATATTGTTTTGAAAAACAAATTAAACTCTCTTCTTGATATTCATTTCTTATTTGATATTTTATATATATATATATATGTTATAAGAAGATATAATACAAATTAAAGTTTAGAACACTAAAAGAAACAAGTAACAAAATTTATTGAAAAGTTCATATGTTTTTTGCATAATAAAATGTTATTGTAGTTGCAAACAAGCAAAACTATACACCTACATATATCATCATTACAAAATAATGTTTAATCCAAAACAACAGTCAATAATTGTCAAATTTAAAACAAAATATTTAGATTTTGAATAAAAGTTGATTAATATGATATTAGTGATGATATGGAAAAGGCTGAGGCTAAGGACGAATTGGGTGATTGTTTTCAAGAGTTAATCTCTTGTAACAAACTTACAATTATATATATTGTTAGTACATTTTTATTTTCTGCCACTTAATTAGTAATTCAACCACTTTCACTTTCAGTAGCCTTCCTAAACAGTACAATTGTGTCCACTTGATAATTTGTCTCAGTTTCTACATTTTTAAGTCTTATATTCGGATAAAATATTTTTACCTTTCAACTTGTACCCGAAAAATTCTAATTAAATATACTTCAACCTTCAATCGTCAACTCACATGTATGGAATGTTTATAAAAATCATTTATATTGACAAGACTACAATAATATTCACTTTGATTTATATGCAAAATTGCATCATTTGATTAAATTAATTCTATTTGAACTCAAATTACATATATTTTTGAAATTTATTCTATTTAATTATTATTCATTTAATTAGCAAAAGGACTGAATTTGTTGTCACTTCATTAAACTAATTAATTTGAGAAAATCTCTTTGTTCATGTAACCTCGTCAATTTATAAATATATGTAACTTTACTATAATAATGTTTGAAAAGTCTTTAATCTTTATGTTTCATGGAACAATAAATAATTGTACAAAATTTGACTTGTTATAGTATCTAAATAGGCAAAATATGATTGTATAGCATGTGTATGGGCATGGGTGTAAACAAGCCAAGCACGAGTCAAGCTTTTAGCGGCTTGTTAGGCTTACAAACCAATTAATTCTTATAGTATTAACATATACATATATTGTTAAATGAGTACAAGTATCCTAAACTAATAATTATTTGGCTTAAGTTAAGCCACTAATGAGGTAATTGTTTGGATCCAGTGGGTCGCTCCGCTTCTACAAATTCACTTGGATGAGTGAATGAGTATTTTAATGTGGTGACAAACTCTCATTGACTTGGCTTAGTCTAAATCAAATTATTCTTGACTTAAATTCTTTAATCTCTTATTAAGTATAAATTTAAATAAATATTTTAACTATTTTATAAAAGTTGTTATAATTACTATTTCACGAGTAAATTGAATAGTTTTAGTTTTATGATAGTATATTTTAAACTAATTATATGTGTACAAGTACTTTGGTATAATGTTTAACATATAGAACTAATGTTAGAAATAATTATTTATAATTATTAGCATGTGCTAATAATTTTTCTTATAAATTGCAATTTTATGATGAATTGTCAATGAGTGAGCACAAATCCTAGCTAATTCATGATAAACTCATTCAAGTTTGAATCAAACTCGAGAAGAGTACAAAAATGTCGAATTGAGCCGAGCCCCTGACAATTTTAAACTCGACACAACTCAATTACACTCTTTTTTGTGTATGTGACTGACCCTACCAGGACAGGAGATCCTTGGAATTGTGTTGCAGTATGCATTCACATTGGGCAAGTAAAGTACACTACTTCATATGGGGTTTGTACAACCTTAACTGTACCTACCAGCACTCATTTTGTGCAATCTCCAGTCCCCACAACCAATTTTTGGACAATTATTCTTTCAAGTCCCCAAGAAAAGAGTGAACTATGACTTCACTAATATATGACAAAAGAAATGCATCAGCTAGTTCTACAAAATGCGTATGTGAATTCTACAATTATTATTCAAATTTTGAAGAGTTGCAGGCGACTTCTTGATGTGATGAGACAAGTGAAGGTAATTAACGTGGCAACGAACGAGAATGAATATTCCCCCTCAATCCGTGTAAAATCTGATGAATGTTCCAAGATTTCAATGATTTTTCAGGTGCAGAAACCCGTCTGCTAGTATTCACTAATGTAATAATCTTCACCGAGAAGTGCCCCAATGGCATCAGTCGGAATGGATTGATCCTTACCATGTCCAAACCAACCTGTCTCGAATAAAGCATTTTCTCTCTTCTCATCGTCTTGGGCTGACACTTGACTTCCTGCTTCAGGCCTAATATCGCAGCCTGCACAATTAAGTTTGAAACATTCGCATATATAAGAAACTTGTCTACAAGCATCTTAATTTTACTGCAACACACAAAGTGAAGATGATGATGCAATGCAAAATATTCTCACCTGCCATGGTCTCAGTCATTTGGGAATCACCTGATGAGCTTCGGCTGATAGACGTCAACTCGCTGAACACTGATGCAACAGAATGACCCAAAGGAGAGTTTGGGTCTCCTTGCATTTCCCAATCTTTCTCACGAGGTTTCACGTTCACGGACAAACTGTCCACTACATCACTGACAATAGCTGAAGTATCTGAAGTCTGCTGGCTTGATGATTTCTTTGATCTTTTTAATGCCTGTGATTCGTAGACAACAGCTTCCAGCAGACCATCGTTAGGCAGTGAAAGACAATCTGCTTCAGTCTGCTCCATGGGAGGGGACTGGATCAATGTATCAACAGACTCAAGTGAAGGTAGTGGGGAGGCAAGCGTGTCCCAGCTACCTTGTTGAGTTTCTGAATATTGGAGTGAAGGGAGCTCCGACTTCAAAGCCTCATAATATATGGGCTCAGAAGAAGAAGAATTGCCATTTAAAAGGGCATGGCTGCCCAGATGACCACCAAATGGAAACTGGTGATCAGTGTGGAAATCAAGATCAAATGGAGAGGATCCATAAGGTTCAGTGATTCTCTCATGTTGATAACACACTGGGAATGCACTGCCCATGCTACCATCCATACAAGGTAATATGGTCTCTGACTCTCGAGGGCGTTTGGGAGGCTGCATCGTTGGGAGCATAAAACTGAAATTATGGGATGGACTTACACCTTGCTTTAGAATGCTGATTGCTGGAATATCGACAAGTGGTGGTGTGAAAGATAGAAGCCCTTGATCTAGTTCTAAATTTTTAAATTCCACGTCTGGAATCTCAAAGCTGTCTCCCTCCATGAGATTAGCTCGGTGTGTGTCCCCAGCTTGTAAAGTACCCATGTTCGGACTTTCTTGAATCCCATTGAATGCTTGTAGACACACATCAGGAGGATAAATTGGTAAGCCAGCACGTTGTAGTCTCTTAATTCTTGTATTCCAGAAGTTCTTTATCTCATTATCAGTACGCCCGGGCAACTGAAAATGAGGTGAAAGGCAGAAACACATGAGCAAAACTCAAAAGTAAAAATAATTGATGATGATGATAATAAATGATTTGAACAATCAATACAAATACAGAGATCAATCCATCATTTTGTAATGGTGAAATATTCTTAAACTGCAAACAGAATTAAGGACTCAGTCATACCATCCAGGACTACCAAACACTGCTAGTATTAAGCATTGATGTACTTCAGGGATTGGAAAATTTGCAATTCAAAAGCATGCATTTTCTTATGCAACAACATTATGATAGCATTGATTTTCTACATGTTATTATACAAACACCTTCCCTCAATAACAAACAAGGTTCTAGTTTGGGCTAGAGCAAGAAAACTGCTAGATTGGTAACTCTATATCGTGCTAATCTAAGTTAAATTCATAACCCAAAAGGAACGGATGTTCTTGACAAATTTTGCATCACATCGAACTATCTCGAAGGCCTCACTTTCTGGAAGATATTACAAGGAAAGTGCAGTAAGCAGATCATAATCTGAAGTATAATTAATCAGCTCATTTCCATACGAGGATGTTGCAAAAACATGATGGGATATGGACAGAGTCTTAAAAATTCAAATATCATGAAAGAGAGGCTATTTCCATGCATCAATAAGTGAAATATCCCCGAAGAAAGATAAAAACCCACTTCCAAACTAGATCATCTAAAATTGGTAATCTTCCAACACTATAAAATATGAAACAAAATATTGTGTTCACCTAGAAAGATAACTTTGGATAAATTTGCGCTTCCACCTGATTAGAAGAGGAAAGGAGAGCATGGATGGTGGATGCGGAAAATTTAAGGCCTCATGAGAATGGAAGCAACATTAATGCCACATTGTAAAGAACTTTGTTTCTGTTTCACTAGTTTATAGATGTATCATTCATGCAATACCTGATTATATCCTACAAGGCCTTTACCTTGAGAATATAACTAAATAAGTTGCTCCCCTTTACTTAACAGCTATGGTATAGCTAAACAATGAAATATATGCCACCTTCAGATGGAACATGATAGCTTAGCGAGTACAAAATGGGAAGAGCTTCAGGATGTTGGTAACAACAACATGCAATGCCTATTTAATGAAATGAAAAAGATACAAATCTAGTTCAGTACTAAAACTCGGTCCTAAATAAAGGAGAGAGAGAGAGAGAGTTAAGGGGACAAAACAAGTAGTTTATATGAAAGATGGTATTTATAGGTTTATAATCTTAAAAGTACCAAATCCCTTGTGATAAGATGACTACAAAGTACACTTAAAAAGCAGCCAATCAAGTCAGTGAGGACCTCCATAATCAAGTAAATTAGAGAGAACAAGCATCAATATCCCTTCACCCGAATAGAGACGTTCAAACCCTTCTATGTCCATATATATAATAAATCCACAACATACGGTTCTAAACAAATACATCCCATATGAGAAGAAGGTACTATCATGTGTTCAGTCAACTAAGAAGTTATTTGGCATGCCTAGGAATACATTGGGGACAACTCGGGTATATCCAATATCTACACAATTCCCATTTTGCAATTGGAAATAGAGCAATTGTGCCTTTTTAGAACTTGATATAATAAAATTGTCAAATGTACTATTTGAGATGTTGATAGAGTACTTTTATGGTATACGGTCAAGCCACAAAGGGTCATCTAATATGCGAATGAGAAAATAAAAGTTTGATGGTAAGTTGTCAGAGTACATAGAACCTTGAAGATAAGTAGTAGTGATGATGCTGGATTTCCGTGCTAGTATTACTTTAGTAATTTGTGGTATTAGGACAAGAGAATGCAAAAAGTGGGCTCACAAAAACAAAGGAAGTGTGGAATATTCCAGAAGTAGTGGTAGTTTCGTGCCTAACAGTAATACTAGTGACAGGTCTTGTTCTTTCCTATATCTTGAGCATAACAATTCCTACCTTGTCGTGCTTAAACAAGTTTCAAATTGGTGGTTACTGGTTAGCACTGGCAATTCTTGTCCTAGGCTTGGCAGCTTGGGACTTTTGTTGGGCCACCAAGCCATAACTAATATATGGTAACATTTCAAAACTAAATTTGAAGCATTTTTACTGTTTTGAAATCAACAGTATACTACCAGAACGCTGACTTTGGGAAAACTGTCAAATAGGATTTTATGTTGATGAAAATTTAAAAAATGTGGGCCAAAGCTAATAATTGAAAGACAGAAGCATGCAGAGCATATGCATTAAACTCAAATACATGATCATGTGAACGTCCACATGTATATATAACTAGATATGAATGAAAACAAAATGTGTATAACTAGTTGATAAATAAATAAAAAGATGGAGTATAGATGCGAACCTCTGCAGCCATTCGAGCCCACTTATTTCCCATTCTAGCATGTAGTTCGATTATACGGCGCTCTTCCTCCGGAGTGAATGCACCCTTCTTTAGATCTGGTCTAAGGTGATTTGCCCATCGAAGACGGCAGCTTTTCCCACAGCGTGAAAGTCCAGAGTGCTTCTGGACAGCATTCCAATTTCCTTCCCCATGCTTACTGACATAAGCCACCAGAATTGCATCTTCTGCTGAAGTCCAGGGGCCTTTCTTCAAAACATCACCACCTCCCAAGCTTCCATCGCTGCATGTTTCTTCAATTGATGATGAATCTTTGCGGCCCTTGGTCATTTTCCTACCTCTACTCTCATTCTTTGTACTATTCATCCCCTAAATATGCATACAAAAATTCAATAAATAAATAAGCATCCAATAGTTTAATTGTCAAAGAGTAGGAAAAACATGCTTACAAATCTAACAGGAAACAAGTAATAACTAGACAAGCTCCTCCAGAATCGAAAGAAAATAAAATCATAGAAATTAAGTGACTTTGTTTCTTTTAGATTTCAGAATTATACCACAAAAAGAAATGATTGAATTAAATAGTTAATGTGTGAGTGAAATAAATGTCAAATAAGCAAGCACATGCATGGCAAGTGAAGCATCCCTTAATATTTTCCAGGGAATATAGTTTCTCAAAGTGAATTGTCCATCCAAATTGTCAGTATATATGAAGAACTGGCACCACCATGACTGGAAAAGTAAATTAAAATGGCACATGTTCTTGCTAGAAAGCAATAAAGACATTGAGTTGTCAATCAAATTGTTGTAATTGCTTTCAATAACTGAGTTGTGAATAAGCAAAACATTAGCACTATTATGTTTCAGCTTGAATGAGGATTTTGGTTTCTCGTGGGTCAATAAGAAATCCAATAGTTAATTAACGGTTTGGCATGCTCTTCAGATCCACATTTTTACCTGAATGAGTTGAGTTGAACTGAAGGTGAAATGATCTGATCAGCCAATCATGATATCCAAATCCCCACAAACCCTAAGACCTCATGTGAATCTAGCACCAGCGTAGAATAGTAGCAACAGAGCAGAGAAGGAGGCATAGTAAAATGAATTGCGTTATATAAGAAAAAGCTCTCAGACCAGTGAGCAACTTCAAGTTAGGGATTGTCCCAAGTAAAGCCCCACTGAATCTCACAGATCACAATTCTGCTTAAACAACGAAATACACTATCAAAGAACAGCGAGTAAACTCAGATTAACTGGAAATGGACGCACATTCCCTCAAAAATCAACCGCTACAAGAAATCTGATACTCTCTCAAATGAAAATTACACCATAAATAATCAAAAAAATCCTGAAATCCAACAAAAAAAAATCGAATCGCCCACCACAGATTTAAATTATTGTAAAAATTTCAAAAAAATTCCCTGCCACAATCGGGTAAAAAGGATGGACAGGATCAGATCAAAGAGGTGGAGATGATAGATTGATTGAGAATCAAAGTGAGAAATGGAAAATGAAGATCGATGGATGGAAGAGAAAGGAGGGAGAGATTAGAGGAGAGATCGAGGAGTAGCTGTGAATAAATAGATAGAGCTTCACCTTCTCCACCTTCCTCGCCTCCCTCCCAATTCCATGCTTTGTGATCACTCTGTGTGTGAGAGCTGAGAATGAGATGTAGAGCTGAGAAGCGACCTTGGTGATGTTGTTGTAGTTTCTGGAGATTAAGAAATTAATTATAATTATTAATAATAAAAGTTGATGGATGGGTCAAATATATGGATTGACCCGGGCCCACGGAAGATCTGAGTTGAATTTAATTTTTAATTAATTGAAATCAATCAACATTGGAAAATGGAAACCTAATGATTGATTTTAATTCGCACGTGTGAGTAATTACTCCTAATTGGTTCCCTTGTCGCTCCTTCGCCAACATGGAGCGTGGAATGCACGCGGGAGGTAGTGGATCTGTACTATCGTACGCGGGGGGTGTGTAGCTTAAATCCAAGACAGTACCATACCGCATGAAGAACTAGCAGCGCAAGTGCAACCGAAAATTTATGACAATCAATGAGCTTCGTGCTTTTTATTTATTTATTTATTTTCAAAATATTTTAAAGTTGCTAATATGTACTTTAAGTCAATTTGGAAATTTGAACTTTGATTATAAAACTAGAAATATTTACCTGGCGTTGCGCGGGGTTTTATTATGATGTGTTGTTAATTTTAATTTTTTTCAATTC
>JAYMTF010006176.1:0-10601 GCA_036897485.1 Pelargonium nanum
ATATTTTGTTCGAGGACCCGCGCGATGACTTTCTTGTAGATGGGGGACTGCCAGAGTATTTAAACCTAAATTCTTCTTCTTTTTCTGAACAAATATATAAATTCTTCTTTAATTCAATAAGTTACAATAAAAAATTTGACCCAAATGTTGCCACAGATTTACTATTTTTTTTTATTAAAGTTAACTAGAGATGATTTAACTCATAAAGCATTTGGAACGAAAACCCAAGGGTACTGGCGCAGTTGGCAACACAGACTGCGTAAGTGGGAAGCGCGTTTGCGTTTGATCTCCGCTCAACACACCCATGGGGAGCGGTGAAGGCTTTAACTGTGACCAAACCTGGGAGAAGTGAATGCTTTAACTGCGAACAAAGCTTGAATGAGGATTAGTTTGGATGCGTTAAAACGGCTTAAAAGTGCCAACCGCGAGTGTGCGGGAACCCCATAGTATAAACCAAATTTTTTTTGGAACGAATTGGTCAACGACGAGCATTTTAGCAACAAAAGTAAATATCGCCGATAATCATGATTTGTAACGGAAGTCAATATATTTGCGACAAAAAAAAAAATCATTACAAATTGGTCTTTTTCTTTAGTTATTGATTCAATTATATTATACCCTTGTATAATAGTGACATTAACCAAGTCCTTGATCACTAGGTATAAGCATCAATCATACAATCTATTTAAACTAGAAAAAGATTATGTGTATAAGAAATGGATGGAAAGAGTGTCACATATTACTCTTGCACACGTTTTAAATATTTCCACTACAAGTGAGTATCTTATTTTTATTAATGTCTTGTGTGACACAAATTTTTGATGAAATAAGATGCACAAATTCATTATTATTCAGGCAAATTATTTTATGAAACAAAGAGGCAAAAAAAAAAAAAAAATTGCTACTCTAGTTTCAAAATAACTAGTTTTGGTACCCAGCTTTGCTCGGGTTTTCATTATTATAGTGCACTAAATAATTTAATAATATTGACTAATCTGTATTATGAAAAATAAATCATATTGTATTTCTCTATAATAAATAGATTATCGTAGATTTTAATTTTATTACCAATCACCAACCAAAATGGATGTTTAATCGACTAAATCGATTTACAAATATAACGATCTGTTTCAATCGATTTGATGAATAATCTTTCTAACTGAATTTGAACTATTGAGATACACGTCTTGAACCAAAATTATAATTTAAATTTAGATCCTCAAAATTAAAAAATAGATTATACCAACATTTAATTAGCTGGGGAATGAGATACACGTCTTGAACCTAACAACTGGAAAAGCCCACTCCAACTAAAAACATAGGAATTCAAATTAAAGTGGCTCCGAACCTTCCGCTTCACAAATAAAATAACAATAACAACGGAACAATCTTTATTCTCCGCCTCCATTGTCCATTCCCATTGAAAATGAAAGCTACCCATCGTGATCGTGGAGCCAATTTGCTTGTTTTTTATAATTCAATTATAGATTCTAGAAATCACAACACACCTTAATCATTGTTTATTAATCAACTTTCCTACGGCTATACAAAAAATTGAGAGATCATAAGAATAAAGTGAGCAATCTTTAATTATTAAATCAGCTTTTATTTGAAATAAAACAGATAGCACTATTAGATAAATATTGAATAACTACTGGTCTTTTGGCCGATCTCTATTTTCTAAATCTTATAAATTTTATACTATTCTTTATTCTTTTATATATACATGAATAAAGAATATAAGCCATATTATTTCTGATTTAGTTTAAGTTAAGTTTTGTCAAAATTTAACTCATAATCACTCCAATAAATTTGTGGGAGATCAGTTTCTTATGAGAACCGACTTCCAGGTATTTAGTTGAAAATTAAAGAGCTTCACTCTCTATTCCGCACAAATGCAATTTGAAGATTTTTAGGAATATTCTTCGGATAATTTACGAGGCTCATAATTGAGTTCTTGCTGCGAAGTTCTTAGATATTATTTAGAATTCTTCCGCTCCTATGCTTCAGGAGCTAGCTTTGGCCAAATGGGATTTAGGATCTTTGATTAATCAGGATAAACTTCTACCTAAGAAAAAAATCTAAGAATCGCTGGATTGCATTAAGTAACCAAAATACTAGTTATTTGATTCTAAAATGGCTTATTGAAAAAAATGTTGTATATACAACATTTTTTTCAATAAGCCATTTTAGAATCCAAGTGATTACTCATTTTCAAATGATGTTAACTTCGGCTCCATATTCTCTTTCGGAGGAGTAGTTTTCTTGTGCTCCCTCCTTAGTGTACGCTGATTATAATTTGACTTTGTGTTAGGTTTCAAATGGTAAGGAATTTTTTCATTATAAGGGATCTTATGTGAACTCTTACGACCACCCTTTTACCTTGATCCCAATGATGGGCTCCTTTTGAGTCTTTGGGATTTCTAACCCATTAGTCTTTATGATTGTTTCATGGAAGGTTGTCTAACATACCGGTTTGAGCATTCAAGCAAACTCATGGTTATCATTTTCTTATGGAATAAGGTTCAAAATAGTACATGTACTATCCAAAACGTTTTAGTTTAGTCCTTGAACTTTTAAGTGTTTCGATTTAATCCAAAGTATAAGCAAATCGTTAAAATTAGTCCAAAGTATATCGAAAGCGTTCCAAATTAGTTTATTCCGTTAAATGTATTGACGGAATCCGTAAGTGCGTTGATGTGGAATTTTTTATATTTTTTATATATTTTTTTCCTACAAGGCGATGACGTGTGTGCTTACGTGACATTTACAAAAAATAAAATAAAAAACATATCTTAAGTGAAAAATGTCATTGGTTGATTGGGTTTCATGTTATTATTTTACTATATTTAAATGTAACTTTACACTTTTGTATGTTGTTTCCAGTAATGGAAAGTTGCAAGTTGTGGTTGAATGTGTTGGTTTTCTCCTCCTTTTTTTACTGATGCGTGGCTATACCTTTCGTTTTCTTTATGTCGATCTTGGTTGGATGTAACATTAGTTGATTGCGTCGTATGTTCGTGCATAGCATTAGTTTCTTGAGCAAGTACAATATATCTTTGTCATTTTAGCCTGGGCATAACATTATATTTCTCTTGGTTGACTCGGCCTAGGCGTAGCATTAGTTGCTTACGCCCAGTTGTTTCTCTCGGTCGACTTAGTCTGGACATATCATTAGTTGCTTGCGCTTAGCTTTTTTATTATGCTTCCAGGCCTAGCATTAGTCGCTTGCGCATAATAGAATTTGCCCGGTTGGTGCTGTCTCGGTCAGACGTAGCATTAGTTGCTTGCGTCATGCGTTTTTTGCTCATAGTCGCACATAACATTAGATGCTTTGCGTGAGATCGATTATGCTTGGTTGGAAGCGATATTTTGCATCAAGTTGCCTTTGTGGTATGTTGCGGATCATATTATAGTGCCACAATAAATTATCGTTAGGTTTTCACATATCTACTAAGATAACAAGAGGAATAAAGGAAAAAAAGAAGAAAATGCAAACTTTTAGTCGTCCATGTACTGCTGTGGGTGAGCGGTCTGCGTTATAGTGACGCATGCTCAACCTGGTTTAGTGGAACAACTGGTATTGAGGTGTAGACGTCGTCCACTATTATGGACCGACTTCGAGCTTTCGATCTGATTAGGTTGGACGGCTTGCTCTAGCATATACGCAACGGTTTGGTGGAACAACTGGTATTGAGGTGTACACGTCGTCCACTATTATGGACCGACTTCGAGCTTTCGATCTGACTAGGTTAGACGGCTTGCTCCAACATATACGTGTTGCTTGTTATGATAGACCGACCTCGAGTTTTTGTCTTGTCACCTTTGGAGTCTTCCTGGTACGGTGGCTTTGGCTATATCCTACACTTTGTTGCTTTGGCTGGGGCGTACTCTGGATGCTTTCGGCCCACGGGTTGGTCTTGTTAGGCTAGTGGGTCGCCTTTTCAATGGTTTTTGTTGTGCCTCCAATAAGCTCCTTTGGGGGTTAGCATAGGTGAGTGATGCTCATATCCCTCCCCCCCTTCGGGCTTCTTGGGGTCGGCTCACTTGCCTACTCGGTTCAAGTCGAGTTCACCAAATGTTACTCTACGGGATGAGTCTGATCCTTCTATTGCTCCTTAACCACCATTCCTCGTTTGGTCTTCTCTCGATCGGCCATACAAAACAAAGCCCCCTTTATGGATGATCTCTTTTTTTTCTACCCCTAGGTTTAGCTAGGTCTCGTGGGCTTTAACGAATATTCGAGCTCAACGGGTTAGATGGGTCACTGGGCCTTGCAACTGCAATTATATTTTGTTATTGTTTGTCCTTAACATTACTTTTAGACGCAAGTAAATAAATTTTTAGTGAACTTATTGATATTATGGTAAAAAAATGAAAATCGCTAAATATTCTTAATTTTGTATAAAATGACGTGACAATATATGTGGCAAATACATATTTAATATTTATGTAGTTTAAAATTAAGTTGGATGAATAATAATCTGACATATATGATACCACCACCTTTGCATGAAAATTTTGACACCGAGCGTCCGATTTATAAGACATATAATACACGTGTCATATTGTGATTTAACAAAACTATTAACTAAAATTTTGATGTCTCATGTTTTATTTATTGGCATATTGTTTTGTACGAATATTTTATACTATAAATGAGACACATAGCATTACTTTAAACATTTTGAGGCAAAACTAAACACGCTCATTTTGATCAATTTAGTTGCACTTAATATAAAAAGTTCAAAAACCTTATCCGATCGCACTGGCCATATGAAAATCGAAGATTAAACTGGACAACTTTATACAAATTCATACATTTTCAACTCGAATTCGAATACAAAATCGATTCAAACTCAAAATTGTCACCGCATATTTAAACTATTCTAATACAAGTAAGATCTTAACACTTCACATATCAAGCCTTGTTTTCTAAGTGATTTAAACTTTTTGAATTTTTTATGAGCTCTCGGGTTCGAGTTTTATTACCGACGATATTGGGCAGAGTGAAATTTTGGGTTAAAAAGAGAAATATACCCTGATCTGTAGCTTAACTGATAAATAAATCTTAAACATCACATAAAAATTTGATTTAATACAAACACACGCAAATGATGAGTAACACCGCCTCCACTAAAAAAACACAATAAGCGACCAGACTCAATCAAAAAGCGTAAGCACAACAACTACAGCAGTAACCTTATTTGAATAAATAATAACAATAAAAAAACACATTATCATTATTTTATGTTATTCAAACCAAACGAGAACATGTTTCCATTTTGAAAATCAAAACACTGTGAAAAAGCTGTACAAAACACGCCCTTCCCTATCTACGCGTTTCATTTCAATTTTCTTCTCTCTCCAAATCCATAAAATCAAAACCCAAACTTGCCGTGACTGTCGCAAACCCACCACCACCATGGCTCTCTCCAATCACCTCTTCTTCTTCATCGCCATATTTACAATCATACCCTTCTCGATCTCGCAGTCCGTACAGCCGGAAGCTCCGTCTCCGGCCGCCGATTCCTGCAACGGGATCTTTTTGTCCTACTCTTACAGCTCCGGCACCGAGCTCAAGCCCACCGATCCCACCAACCAGCCCTACCGCTTCGAGTCCACGCTCTCTGTGCTCAACAACGGCCTCGACGACTTGAAGGCTTGGCAGGTCTTTGTGGGTTTTCAGCACGACGAGTTCTTGGTCTCTGCCTCGAATGCGGTGCTCGCCGACGGCACTAGCTTGCCCGCCGCCGTCGGGAACGGCACCGTTTTTGCTGGCTTCCCGGCTACTGATCTCAAGACAGCGATTAAAACCGCCGGAGACTCGACCCAGATGCAGGTTCAGGTCAAGCTGGTGGGGACCCAGTTCGGGGTCAAGTCTCCGAGCGTGCCCATGCCCACCAACATCTCGCTCGCCAATGATGGATTCGTCTGCCCCAAACCCACTATGCAAGGTATTGTTTTTTATTTTGGGTTGGATCTTGATTTTTGGATTTGATTTGTTTTTGGGTGTTTTGCTGAAAACCATGGATCTGTTCAGATTTGTAGCTCTTGTTGTTTTTATGTTTTTATAATCTTTGGTGGTGTTGCTAGATAGAGCTTCGTTAGGCATTTTAAGGATTGAATCCGGGTATTTTGTTTGCTTTTTACTTGTTTGATGGTGGATGGTACATTTGTAGATTGTTAAGCTAGCAACATTTCAGTTGTTTTATTTGGAATAACCTTTGTATGCTAGATTATGAAGTTTATTTACAACATTGGTGTGTATGGGTTGGTTTGATTGTCATTGTTATTGACTTGACTCAGTCTTGTGGAATGAGGAAGTTGTTGTGGCCTTGTTTGAATCCTGTAAGACTTTGTGGTCCTACCCGGCTCGAATGGGGATTAATTTGGGTGTGGTATGGCTTAAACTGCTTATTCGAGCTGATCATGAGCCCGCTTCCCCTTGTGGTCCTACCCTACTCGAATGGGGATTAAACTGTGTGTGGTATGGCTTAAATGGTTTGATCCCGTGTTGATCACAGACCCGCTTCCCCTTGTGATCCTACCCGGCTGGAATGGGATTAATCTGGGTGTGGTATGGCTTAAAGGTGTTATCCTGTGCTGATCACGGGCCGACTTCGGAAACCTCATGGTTAAGACCAAAAAAAAAAAAATTAGGAAATGGCAAATGACATATCTTTATTAGGCACTTCTGATTTACCTATGTCCAAAGTCTCACTTTAATTGATTGTGCTTTTTTTTTTCGGTTTCAGGGAAGAGCGAGATGCAGGTTTGTTGCACTAAAGACCCGAACTTTAAAACCAACATCACCGTGGATGAGGAGTTCTTGCCCCGCCGAAGTGGTGATCTGACCATCATGTATGATGTGATAAAGACGTACAGTTCATCGTACTGGGCACTGGTTACCATCTCAAACCACAATCGTTTGGGTCGTCTCGACAATTGGAAATTAAGTTGGGAGTGGATGAGGGATGAGTTTATATTTTCAATGAAAGGTGCGTATCCAGACACTGTAGATTCGTCTGAATGCCTGTTTGGCCCACAAGGTACATTCTATCAAGATTTAGACTTTGCCAATGTCTTAAATTGTGAAAGAAATCCCACCATTATCGACCTACCTCTAACAAGGGCCAACGACTCAACCCTTGGGATGGTCCCTTCTTGTTGCCGAAATGGTACAATATTGCCGGAATCAATGGACCCAAGCAAGTCATCTTCAGCATTCCAGATTCAGGTATTCAAAATGCCGCCTTATCTCAATCGCTCTGATCTCTCTCCTCCACAGAACTGGAAAATCAGCGGCACGTTGAATCCTGATTACAAATGTGGCCCTCCGGTGCGGGTAAGCCCTAGCCAGTTTCCAGACCCTAGTGGATTACCAGATTCAACGGCATTTGCCAGCTGGCAAGTGGTGTGCAATATCACGCAGCCAAAGGACTCGAAACCGAAATGTTGTGTCACCTTTTCTGCTTACTACAATGACTCCGTTATACCATGTGGAACCTGTGCTTGTGGATGCCCCAGTAACACTGGTAAAACCTGTAGTGCAACTGCTCCTGCTATGCTTCTTCCGCCACAGGCCCTTCTTGTACCTTTCGAGAACCGAACTACTCTGTCTAAAGCTTGGGCTCAACTTAAGCATATTCCAGTCCCAACTCCAATGCCCTGTTCTGATAACTGCGGGGTCAGTATCAACTGGCATCTCTACACAGATTATACACGTGGGTGGAGTGCAAGGATCACTCTCTTCAATTGGGGTGAAACCCAATTTGCTGATTGGTTTGCTGCAGTTCAATTGGACAAAGCTGCTGGCGGTTTTGAGGCAATGTACTCATTCAATGGAACTAGCATTATCGGGTCCAATGGTGCAAACAACACCATTTTCATGCAGGGTCTTGAAGGATTGAACTATCTCGTGGGAGAAACTGATGCGGCCAACCCAGCAAAGGATCCTAGGATCCCTGGCAAACAACAGTCTGTAATCTCGTTTACCAAGAAGACTACCCCTGGAATTAATGTACCTGCTGGAGACGGGTTTCCCACCAAAGTATTCTTTAACGGGGAGGAGTGTGCACTTCCCAACGTATACCCAACAAGCGGCGGTTATAGAAAGGATTTGGCTATGGTTCTGACGATCCTCTTAGCCGCCTTAGCTTTCGTGGTGGTTCAGCAATAGACGTGCTTGGATTTGAGTTTGTATTTGCTGCTGATTTTTTCATTCTTTTTGGCGTTTCGCTTTGATAGATGCATTATCCGACTTCCCGGAGACAAGTTCACACCACGAGGTGGTATATACAGGATGTAATGGTACTCTGCTTATGCCTTGTAGGCTTGGCTTGCTGCTGATTTGCATTACATAGTCCATTTATACAGCTTAGTTGTATCAGCAATTATGTTAGAATGTAGAATATTCAAGTATGTGTACACATCATTGAACATGTTTGGTTTTTCATGCCATATTTCTTTTAATATATGAACTTTTGTTTTTCAGTTGATCTTATGAATCTCTTGAGGATTATCTTTGAAGTAAACACCATGTATGCTATTATTATGTTTTATTGCAGTGGAAGTGGCTTCAAAATTGTGATAATTTAGGGCTAGCACTGCATTTCAGTTCATACTCTAGTGCAAGGTGTGAGATTGGTCCATTAACCCTTGGTAATGGTAAGTTAGTTTGGTTTGGTTCTCAAATTGAATCCAACTTAAATATATTACTCGGTTTCGAAATGAGTGTCCTGTTTGTTTTAAAATAAATGTCCTGTTTCATTTTTATGAAGTTAAATACAGCATGATTTACCCATACGTGCTTATGAAGATTCGAAAGTAATTACAATCGTCGTCATCCAATGGATAATATTTTCAAGTCTTTCTTTCTTCTATTTTTCAAATTGAGTCACTTAGTGCTTGTTTGGTATATTTGTTTATTGGTTAATTAATTTTTTTTATTTTTCTTCAATAGTTAATTCATTGACTTTTGTAAGTTGTTTGAGGCCCAATCCAGTTTAGAAATAACACATGAAACATCTCATAAACACTACCCAAATTCATCATCTTTACTACTTTTTCATTTTTGGATTTAAATCTAAAATATTCCATGAATTATCTGTTTTATCCCAAATTCGTACTTAAACTTTACTTTGTTCTTTTTTAATGTTTAATTATCTTTGTTCCTTCAAAAAAAAATGTTTAATTATCTTTGAAGTGTTTTCAAACATTCCCTTCTATTATCATCTTAACAAAATCGGTTAATTGTTGGTGACGTGACACCATTTTAATGAAATTTTTTGCCACATAAGACTTGATGTGGTTAGTTGGCAAATGATGCGAAGTGAAACTTAAAAAAAATATATTTAATATCAATATTACATTTATTTGTTCATTTCTATATGAACTTAAATATCATTGAAGAATCCTACCGGTGAGCGAGATCCCGGATTCCGACCGACAATTGTGAATTTTGCAGCAAAATTGTGGATTATAGTTCATAATAAATAGTAGTAAAAATAAAAAGATTAGAAAGATTAAGAAAATGTAATCAGAAACAAATGTTGCACAATACTTGACCATCAAAACTAAAAATTGTGAAAATAAAAACAAATGAACAATTCCACAAACATGCCCTAAGTCTATCATTCTTCATCAACACCGACTACTCTTCTCCTTTCTCTAAATTTCATGGCACAAAATAAGTTGGTTTTCAACCCTCTGCAACTCAAGTAACCAAATTTACATAATTGGAAAAATGGCATAATTGGAATAAGGCTTTTGGGTTCTCGACTTTCTTTTCTTGGAGAGACCGCTAAGACTCCCCAACTTGTCAAGACACCTTCAAGTCTCCTCATTTCGTTAGGACACCTCAAGACTCCACGCCTCATTAGGGGACACCTAAGCCTCCTCGCCTTGTAGAAACACTAGGACATTATCTGAAACAATGGGTGCTACTATGGGCTCCTCCTTACCCCATGTGGAGGTTCCTAAGCTCATCCGATGTATGTGGATGGCGTGCTCGGAAAGTTAGGATCTAAGTATTCAATTGGGCCTCAACAACTAATCACACACCGTCACATTGTCAACTTGGTTCTAAGTATGAATATCCTCTCCTTGGTAAGAACTTTTTCTAGAGTTCTCCATAACGAAGTGTCCTCAGAGTAGATTCTTACTCTCACATCCAATGCGATTTTTTATACACACACAAGAATTTCAGCTTAATGGCGTGCTACATATGTTGCAAGATTATGAATGCAGACTTTGTAATATAATACAGTATGAATACAAAATATGCAATTTAAAAAAAAAGAATACAATGCGTTATAATACATTAGATAAAACTAATAAAATTTTATTTTTTATTTTAAACTCCATGATAGAAATAAGATAATATGAGAAGATAATATAATATCATAAATTACAAATACAATTGATAAAATAATTAATCAATTAAAGATGATTTCTTATTAATTAAGCGAATTAAAAAAAAATTAAGCGAATTAAAAAAAATTAAGCGAACCGCGGACAGGTACTACCACTAGGGTAGGTTTGAATAGGTAGCGGCGACGGCAGGTCAGATCTCGGCGGCGGCTTCTCCGGCGACAGGG
>JAYMTF010006177.1:0-10594 GCA_036897485.1 Pelargonium nanum
GGAGAAATAAATTGATAGAAGAGTAGAATGTGGATTAGTGTATGCTCATGGGCATGGCTCGGTGAGAGAGAGGGAAAAATTAATAGGAGATGAATGCCATGCGCATGGAATGAAATAAAAGGAGAGTGAAATATGGTCATGGTGTCATGGTATCATGCGCATGGCTTGGTGTGTTGGTGATGCCATGCGCATGGAATGAGAGAGAGAGGAGAGTAGGTATGATCCATGCGCAAGTATTGATCCATGCGCAAATATTGAGAGGAAAGATTTGGACAGTAGAAGTTGTGCGCATGGAATGGAGAGGAGGGAGTGGTGAGATGTCTCATGTGGGTGGTGAGGTGGCGCAAAGTGAATGGTTGGTGAAGGTGAGATAGGCTTGCGCATGCGCAAGGGTCTAAGCCTTGCGCAAGGCTTGTTTGGTAACACATATAGGACAAAAATTAATGGGGAAGAGAACT
This sequence comes from Pelargonium nanum, assembly GCA_036897485.1. Taxonomy (NCBI): domain Eukaryota; kingdom Viridiplantae; phylum Streptophyta; class Magnoliopsida; order Geraniales; family Geraniaceae; genus Pelargonium; species Pelargonium nanum. The sequence goes on from JAYMTF010006177.1 coordinate 459, forward strand.
ATGCTGGAGCCAAACAGGGTCCAAGGGAGAGGGAGTGGGCCACGCCTCGCGTCAGCAGGAGTGCAGATCTCAGGCGCGCGAGGCTCACGCGCCACGCGTGTGCCTCACGCGCCTTTCTTTTTCTTTCGTTTTTTAGCCGTTCCGGGTTCGTTTGTGGTCCGATTCGATTTCCGTTTGAACCATTGTGCTCCTTGTAATTTTATCTTCAATATGAGTATGATGTTGGATATTTTTGGAGGAGTTGAATTTCGGACCGTTTTGACCGGCTCGGGCCGATTGACCACTTTTTCGTCTGACTGGGCTTGCCACGTATCGATCTCTCATTAGCGAATTTACTTCTGATTTTTTATGCCGAATCACTATCCAATTTGCTTTTCCTTACATTCTTTTCCGCCCTAACATCTAGCAATTGCATTTCTAAACCTGCTATACTTAAAATTAATTTAATTATGTAATCTGCTACTTATCCTCTTCTACCAACCTTGGATTGAATTTCTTTCTGACATATATTGATATGCATCGTCTTAAACCCTGAACATGGTTATTGTCTTCTACAACTGCTCATTGTGTTTCTCTTTTACATCTTGTTTCTAATACTTATTTCACTGAATCTTAGTTTTGAACATATGGATGGAAGGAAAATGCTAATTGTTATGTTGTTAAGCAAGACTCGCTATCAGAACGAGAAAGACTGTTATTTGTTGTATGCAAATACAAAAGCCGCCGCTCTTAAATTAAGAGCAGCCGTAGCCAAACAAAAACCTTATTCGACTCTCAAAAAGCAGAGAGAAAGAGAGGCACAAACCCAGAGTAGACGGTAGTGAGTTTCAGAAAAAAAAATACTATATAGTTGGTAAATAAGAAACGTAAGAGTTAAATTGTAACTTATGATTAGACTTTCAGATTTATATAAAAATACAAGAAATCAAAATCGGGTCGGGTTAGGATCCAGCCATCATGTACTAAAATTTTCGGATCAGGTCAGATGTACCAACAAAAAAAAGAGAGAAGAAAACAGAGTGTTTTAAGCCTAAAATCCGACCCCAACCCGAAATTTTATAGGGTCGCGTTAGGATTCATTAACTTGAACCCGACCTGACCCCTTTTGCAACCTCTAATGTGGATAAGAGGAAATGTATATCACTAATGAACTTTTTTTCTTTCTCTCAAGATGAAAAAAAATTACTCATATCGGGCAGAAAAAGTAATAAAGTCAAGGAGTCCTAACAGTTTATTATCAAAATATGATTTGTAATTCATTCATACCTATTTTCTAAAAACTGAACAGTGTAGACATTTTGGGACAAAATTGTAAAGAATAAGACCGTTGAAAATATAAACTTGATTTGGGTCTTAGGCTTTGGGTCGTGGACTATGGACTTAGTTGTATTGGGTTCATTTGTATTAAGTAGTCATGTTACTTAGAATAATCTTGTATTTGCTAGAATAGTTGTGTAGTTAAAAGAGTTCTCTACAATAGTTGCCTAGTTGAGAGAATCCTCTAGAATAGTGTTGTGTCTAGAGATTTTATTTGAGTACTATAAATAGAAATGTAACCTAACCATTTTGTTTCAAATCAAGAAACAAAGTTTCCTCTTCCACAAAGAATTCACATACCTCTCTAGTTTCACTACAAATAAAGTTACAAATTGTGACATAAATTATATTATCCATCACAGACACACATTTGTGACGAAAATTTCTGTCACAAACACACATTTGTGACAACTCAAACAATGACAGAATATTTTGTCACAATTCCGTCACAAATTACATTTTGTGACTGAAACATATAGATTTGTGACAGAAATTTCCGTCACAAATCGCGAGTTTTTTTGTAGTGGTTGTTATACGAAATAATGTGCTAATTTTTAAAGTAGTTGGTCTTATAGATAGCATATTTTACTAGTTAGCTTATACAATACTTTGGTTTGATTACTTATGAATCAGGTTATTTAAAAACGATGTCCTTAAATAGGAGTTGGATTGATAATCGAATTTATAAGGGAGAACTTAGGGATGTGTTCAAACAAGGAGTTGTTGAGTTTTTGAACTTTGCGTTTAGTAAACCGGAGTTACTTCGATTTGGGGAGAAGATAGTTTGTTCGTGTAGAAAATGTTGTTTTCGGTATTTTAAATTGAGAAAAGAGGTGAATTTGGACTTGTTTAGGAATGAGTTTGTGGATGGTTATTATGTATCTCCAAAATTGAGGGAATTAGCTGGAAAACCTATTCGAAGAGCTATGACATGTAATTAAGGGGTATCTTGTCAATGGATATCGATTTTGGGGGAAATCTAGAGATCACAATAAGACCACACAAAATCATGGTGTTTACGTTGCAGGTGGTTCGTGTGGCGAAACTAATGAAACCATCTATTATGGTCATTTAGAAGATGTGTATAATATCATATATCCAGGATTTGAGGGCAATAATGTTGTCGTTTTGTTCAAGTGTGAATGGTATGACCTAGTTAAAGGTGTTATGATTGATAAAAAAATCTTGAATTGTTGATGTTAACACAAATTCGCGGATGAAGGATGTATACGATCCATTCATATTTGCACATCAAGCAAAACAATGTTTTTATGCAAACCAAGTCGGGAATAAACGAAAAGGATGGAGTATGACAATTAATACAATTGGGAGACATTATTTTGAAGTCCCAATACAACATCACTCTCAAGAGAATGACGACATGGAAATCGTGGAAGAAACTTATCAAGAAAATGATGTTGTTGTTCATGAGCATGATGATGAAATAGGACTTCAAGATCTCAATGAGGCTACGACAGTTGGTGTGGAGGTGGATGTGAATATGGAAGAATATCGATCACCTCAAAATGTAGAAAATATAACTGATTTAGATGACTATTTCTATGAAGCAAGTGTTAGTAGTGATGACATTGAAGATACAACTGATATTGATTGTGGTAAATTAGTATGTTTTTCAATTTTAGTTACTTGATATATCATGAATAATAACTTAATATGTTTTGTGTTGTGTTAATACTTTAATATTTTCATTTTTAACATATTGATTTGTTTTTCATTTTCTTGTAGATGAGACGTAATGAGAGATTTTCGATCTCATCATGTAGCATGAGGCATTCTAAGGATTCTATGACTGGAGACTCAGATGAGACACATTCATCTTCTGAATGTATGGAAAGTCGAACACATGTGGATGAGACACAAATTGGCCCTTCCTAAAAAAAAAAGCCGTTCGAGGACCTAGTAAAGGCAAGTTGCTAAAAGATGGGAAAAAACTGCCGGAACCAAAATTATTATCTCATACGTATGTTATAACTCTTTATATCATGAATCTATATAGTGAAAACATTATTTGTACCTACCATATAACATATGAATTGTTTACAAAACAAGTTTGAATAATGAGAGTGCCAATAGAGTAGTGTATGTACTGTCAACCATAATTATTACTTAATAAACTTCATGTATATACAAAACAAGACGAGAGATGAATCAATTGAACCCAAGTCACAAAAACAAAGCAAACAAAAGATCATGATTATTCTCGCATAATTAGATTAAGAACAAATAAATTAATTAATTGTTACCTTGAAACAATTGTTACCGGTAGCAGCAATATTGGGTGCATAAAAAGTCGAGAATGCACAAATCGAGTTTTGCAAGATTCGACATTATGATGCGTGAGACGAATCATGCTGATAACGTGTTGTGAAAAAATACGAGAAGTAATGAAAAACAAAAATTGGGAGAGAAGAATAATGTTATTCGTATATTACTTTGTACAATATTTTACTCTTTATATAAAGTAGCAACTTACATATATTTTTTTCGATGAGCAATCGGTACCTTTTATTATACTGTCACAAGGTCGAATAAAAGTACAAGTAGGGTAGCTAAAAAACGAACTAGCTAAGAGTGAAAACATAAACTCGGATTCGAGCACCAATCCGATAATGAAAAAGTTGAGCAAAAATCAGACACCACACATGATCAAAGGACGAAGCTAAAACTTTTGATCCGGACGAAGCTAGACGGTTTGGTCCCAACAAAGCATGATGACCAAATCGATAGGAGGAGAAAGCAATTAGGAGGCAGTGCCGAATTTATACCCCACCATTCTAGAAGCGAAGCCCAAACACGAGAGGACCAAGAGCATAGAAGGAGAAGATGGGAGCAAGTCTCCAATGCAGCGTCACACAATTTGCAAGTACGGTCCACATTATTCGGCAAGATACCCCGGGAACTCAAAAAATCAAGACATGGAACACTGTCTAAAGAAGCAAACCACGCAAAACACTGGATCTTTAAGGGGATAACGGGCCGCCAAATCAGTTTCGAACTAGCAAAACGGATATGCGGCGTTCTCGAATACAAGAACTCATATGCTTTCTTTGTTGTGAATTTGCCGAAGCTGCTGTGACGCCATACTAACCTGTCCGTCGACGAAGAGAGAGGGGGTGCCGAGAGGAGAGCAGCCCAGAGCTCCTCCAAAGATCCGACTTCCCAGCCCCGGAGATTTCTTCGGAATAGACCAGCGGCATCGGCGAGCATTACCGGCAAGACATACGCCACACACCTCGACTTGCAGGTGCTTAGCGACAACAACCGAGCAAAAGAAAACTGAAGCGGCAGGGTCGAAATCCAATGATCAGTCCAGAATTTTACGGTACGTCCATTGCCAACGATCCACTTCATGCTATTTGATCCCATCAAATCCAGAAACCCCGAGATATGCCTCAGCTCAAGAAAACTTCGAATCACCGGGGACGCGTTCGTGGACACCAAATCTTCAAGCTTCCATGATGTCATGTCCCAACCATACTTTGCACATAAAACGCTCTTCCAAAGTGAACCGGACTGAGATGCAAAGCGCCACCACCACTTAGCCATGAGACTAATATTTGCTAGATGCAATTGTCGAATTCCCAAGCCGCCTTGGGATCGACGTAATGCAACTTGAGACTAACGTACCTTACAAATCCCTCGACTTGACGAAAAGCCCGCCCATAGAAAACGTCGCTCAATACTTTCAAGAGCCGAGAGGACTTTTTTCGGAGCCCGAAAGAGGGACATATAAAATAGGGGAAGAGAAGTAAGAAGAGAGTGTATCAATGAGACTTGTCCACCCAAGGAGATATAGCGTGTTTGCCAAAGTGCTAATTTCTTTTTGAACTTTTCGATGATCCCCGACCATGAACTAGCTAAGCGAGGGTTGCAACCCAACTGGAATCCGAGGTACGTGATCGGAAGTGTGGCAACCTGACATCCGAGTGAACCGGCCATGAGAAGGAGCATTTTGGTATTTATATGCAGTCCAATAATGCGAGATTTTGCATAATCAATGGTGAGACCGGAAGATAATAGGAAATTATACTATTAGGTAATAACAACATAAGTAAGTACTTCTTCTCCAAGTAACGTTGGGTTGGAGACTCCTTCTCCAAGTAACGTGTTGGATCTTGCTTGTGTAAATGGGCACCTATTAATAATATTCATAACAATCGAAATTTAAAGTTGAAATTTAAAGGGTTTATATAGTCAACTATTAGTCAATGAAGATCAATTCAGAATTTTATGTCAATTCATTTAGATTTGCAAGTGCTTGTCATTAGAGTTTAACTCGTATATTTTCCATTAATGATTCAAACTTGAAAATGGTTTTAACGATGATTGATTTATACCTTTATTTATAAATTCAGACTTTAAAAGTGGTCGTAGGACAAAGAAATGGTTGACCTATGTCTCATACACCAACCATTTCATACAAAATGACCAACAGAAAAGGGAATAGAGAAATATCTCTCTTTTCATATTCATGCTCCAGTTGTAGGGAAAATAAAATCTCCCTACTCTTTAGTCTTTTCACCGTAAATATTGAAATCTCTCATTTTTCTCTCACGTCGTTGCTCCAATACCTCACCCGCCAACAAGTGGGAAGGAGAGGGGAGAGAAATGTAGGAAGATTTACGAGTTAGTCGCAATCATATCAGTATCAACCGCGGAATAACATTTCGTGGTTGCTCTCTATTTGGGCCACAGAAAATTTTGCTTTTCACATCACAAACCCGAATGTATTTTTCAGAATTAACAGCTTTCAGCATAGCTAAAGAGAAGGCCGTCCGGGAGTTCCAAGTTAGAATAGTATGTTATGCAATTCTTACAAGAACAGATATTCACTGCCTACCTAAACCAAAAAAAGTGAAGTCTATCCGAATACCAAGGGCTGCTAGTACAACAATATGTAACAACCCGTGGTCAGTTGCTGCTGCCTGTCTCCCAAGGTAACAATCTGCACAAAACTCCATCCTCTATAAACCGTGCCATTCCCATCTTCAAGTTGTAACCTGGATAGATCAATTTTATAAAATTAGCAAATTGAATAATATCATCTAGTACAGGGTTCAAGCAGCAACCTGATAATTGAACTTACCAGAATCCCCGGCGTGTCTGCACTTTACTTCACCTCTAGACATTTTACCAACTCTCCGAGTACATCCTTGAGGGGTTGTTCCAGCTCACTTCTCTTTGCCTGGATGACAGCGGATAATCCAACTTTTTTATTTCTTTTCAGAAACTGAATACCCAGTAAGTAATTAAGTGAAACGTATAAGAATATACCTTCAAGGATGGGACAAGAGCAAACGCTTCTTCAACTGTTTCTGGACAAACATTGGCAATCACGCATATCTGCAGTCACAAATTTGAAAATGAGATAGCTGCATGATTATGTGAACTATGCAACTCAGGTTGAGATGAAAACCTCGCCATCAGAGACACCATGTGTTGTGAGGGTTCTGAATATTTGAGTTAATCGTTGAATAACAAATGAACCAGTAAAACAAAAGTCATATTTTGGATAAGCAGTAAAGCCGCAAGGAGCATTCATCAATAGAAAAGTACACTATAATACTAAAATAAAGGATACTCAAGAACTTGTCTAACAGACTGGGGATTCGTGTATTGGGTAGTAGATTTAGCATATTGCAGTCCCTTGTCAAATGACCTGCAAGCATACACCTCATTAGAACATTTTAAACACATATATTTGGTCTACCATAACCTATTCAATGAAATAAAAATTCCTCATATCACGTATACTCGTTTCTAGTTTGGGATGCCCCAAAATAAGTTTCCACATTTGGAAAACATAGAGCATAGGGCTAAACTAATAACAATACACTTCTTCCTGGTAGTTCAAACTTCAAACTATATGTGAGGGGCAAACAAGGAATATCATGATAAAGTTAACTAGTATCAATGAGTTTAGAGCAACTTATATAATATTCGAGGATCTTCCCGTAGGACAGCTATTTAAAGATGAAAGGAGTATCAAAAGGCTTTAATTATGTCACTCACACAGGGATCTTGATGGTTGGATCTTCAGATAATACAACCATCTGCTCCTGGATTGCTTGCAAGATTTGTGCAGCCTCACAATCCATCATGCATTTGGCATTCTTAGGAAGTTCTACAAGTAGAACAAGCAATGATGTAAAGAGTCACTTTACTAGGTGACCAGCTAAAGTGCAGGTAAGCAGGGTAAGAGTATCTCTGAATTAAAGAAGCATGCATTATGGATTAATTAGTATCAGAAATTAACCAGGATTAGTATGAAGTCAATCTTAGTACAATCTCGACCGATAGTCATTAAAATATATACGCTATCTCAAAGACAACAAAACATGGTCCTAATCATAGATTCTCAAACCAATTAGACGGCTGACGGTAGATGAGTTGATTTCCTCTGTCACGAAACTGTGAAAGCAAATTGCCTTGGGAAGCTGCAAATTATGTTTCCTATACATCTAGATTATAGAAAATAAAATAGCAAAAAGTGAATGCAGGACTAGACATGTTACACACGCGCGCGCGCGCAGCGAGAGAATGAAAGTAACATCTAACAACCTTAATATTTCAAATACATAACAAATTTGTTTGATTCAAAATGGAGAAATGTCAGCCCTACAAAAGAGATCCTCAGTGGCTATTCAAGTAAACAACAACCATCTTCTCCAGTTTAAAAGCATAATCACATATACTATATAATTAACTATAAAAACAACAGTTAGAAAACTGAAATACAAATCATAATTTGGACATATAAAAATAAAAATAAAACAATGTATGCTAATAACCACATAGATATAGGTGATGCTTAACTAACATATACATGAACCATACATGAACCAGAGCATAAATGCTTACCAGCAGAACATGTTACAAAGGCAAGAACCTACCTTTCTCAAGTCTGAGCTCTAGTGGTTGTGGTTCTTTCGCAGCAGAACTCTTTCCACCATTTGCCGCCTTGCCTCCTTTTCCCCCTTTGCTCCAATCACCTAAGAAATTAAATATTATGTGGATAAAATAGACAAACATGAAAAACTCATGCATGATAATCAGTCAAGCAGTAAGAAATATGAAAGACAAGAAATGAAACATAATAAAAATCTTAAAGAGGAGGGACCTTTTGGAAAAGCAGATTCAGACTTTCCTCCCGGTTTAGAGGAATTGCTAAAGTCAGATGAACCTACAAAAAATATAGACGAACAGATAAGTCCCACCCATAAGATTGGAAACACAAGCAATCAGCTCAACAGTCCTCCTAAGAAAACATCAGTCATTAACATATCCAGGAAAAATAGAAGCATGAAGTAGATAATTTGAACAAAATAACTAAATAAAACAGTAACCTTCAGAATCGAACTGGACCTTTCTTCCCTTCTTTGACTTTATTGAGCTGTCATCCTTTCCCGCTGCAGAAAGAAACAGATGTTTCATAAACACAACGAAAAGGAGAAATGTAAATAATACATTGGATGATCTATCAGTAACGAAATCATAAAAGAAGGCATGTCCCTAATAAATCAAACACAAGAAACGCAATTATTTTGCTTCCTTTTCAACTCTAGAAATTCAAACACCTCACATTGTCATACAATCTCACTCCTTTTCTCATTATAATTTCCTCACAAACAAGGAATGCCAAACATACTGTTCCAATCATGCCAAAAGTAAAACATGTGCATGTGCAGGAAAGAAGAAGAAAATGAGTACCTTCTTTGGCTGGGGTTGATTTGAGAGAAGACTTTGGAAACGAAAAACCTTTCCCTCCTTTCTCCCCCATTGCTGAAAGTGCTGTTAATTTCTGCAACTGAAAGCAAATTGGAGAGACCAATATACAAAATGATCAACATTTGACCATAAACCTAAAACCCATTTTCAGCATTTACATATAAAATTAACGAAAAGAAAAGAAAAGAGGTGAGAAATAATGTAAAAGATGGATACAAACCGCAGAGAAGGAGATCAATTGGGGAAGAAGCTGAAGACAGAGAGCGACAGATTCTGAGCTCTCTCTCCCTTCATAAAACCCTTGTGCGTCTCTCAACGTTACTATCTGGCGTTTTTGGCTCTGAGTACCTCGCTCGTAGTCTCTATTTGACCAAAATACCCCAAGTACTGCGAGTGGTGAGAACAAATATAAGGGTATTGTAGTCTTTTGTGTTAATTTCACTACAACATTTGCCCAACGCAGTGGCAACTGCTTTGCACAAGAACAAATGATTTTCTAAAAAAGAAAATTCATGTAATTCTTTGGTAATTAAGATATATTGGTATTCAATTTAAAGGAAAAAGATATACTTGTTATGGGGTTTTCGGATTCCTTTTGAGGTTTCGGGTTCGAGTTTCTTCGCTAACGGAATGTAATGTGGTATTCCTTTCCATTTGTCAAATTTATTTTGCTTTCCATAAAAAAATAAAAATAAATAAAAATAAAAATAAAAATAAAATAAAAATAAATCTTTCCACTTTTAAATGGAAGAGTTAACCTTTGTAACTCAACTGATAAGAAAAAGAAGATATATTAACTATTTTTTTAAGAGTAAATTACACGTACTTATCCTCAACTATACCACTTTTAACCTTGAATACCCTCAACTTTTTAAATGTAACTTTTGGATACTCTAAACTATACCAAAGATATTTCCATCCATGTTACCGTCAGTTAAGTGTCAAAATAACCATAATACCCTTCTAAATAAAAAAGAAACAACCAGCCAAAAGGCCTTTAGCTTTAAATGAATTAAAAAAATAAATAATAAATAAATAATAGAACAGGTCTGTAGAACCGATGGCTTCCA
>JAYMTF010006178.1:0-10594 GCA_036897485.1 Pelargonium nanum
AAGTTTAGGGTAGTAACATGCAAAAGGGGTTTAGTTCAGGGGTGCTATCTGTAATTTCCCATTTTTTTTTAAAAAACACAATCAAACATCCAAAACAATTTTGAGCAGTCAATTTAGCTTGAGCTTGAGCTTAAACTTGATGATGATGGCATTTGTTCAATGCAAACCAGATTCTTCAGAGGGCTCAAGGCAAGTCCGGCGAGGATCGTATCAGGTGGTTGGTTTTTGTGGGGCGGGTTGGGCAGGTCATGGGTAAAAATGTTCAGCCCTACTGACTTATGAGGAACATGGTTGAGTTTCTGTGGTGACTTATGATGGATTGGACGGTCTGAACTCAAAACCAATTTCGCACAAAATGTCTGGACTAAACCCTAGATCGGAACTTCACTTATAAAAATTCAAAACAGAGAAGCTGACATGAGAATTGGGCAGAAAAATATCAAAATTTTATTTTATAACCGAATTCAGCAGAAGACTCAAAACCAGTACAAGCAAAAGCAAGCTTTTTAGTCACCACTACATTATTCTCTTTCTCTGTTTTTGGGCTTTTCTCTGATTACTGGTTTGCTAATTTTGGATTTGCTGGGGATTTTCTGGTGTGATGATGTTGATTTTGATGCTAATTTTGGTTGTTTGACTTTTGACTTAGATTTGAATCATTTTGTTGTGTTTAGGGTTTTCGTAGTTCCAAACCCTTACACCATATTAAACCTATCTTCTAATGTCTTGTTTTCAATTTAAAAAAAGATCAAAGACCAAATTTGGTTCATTAACTTTTACATATGGACTTATTTTGGTTCTTAATCATTTTTAAACCTAAAATAGACTTTGAACTTTCAAACTAAGTTGAACTTTGCCGTTAGTTTCTCCGTTAAGTGGTATGATGTGGAATTTAGGATGTATTAAATAATTATATATTTGTTTAATTATTTTTATGACATGACAACATTTGTCGAGACATTATTTGGGGTTGTCGCGACAAAAGCTCAATCAAGCTCCCTGTCTTCTGTTATTGTTTGTTGTCGCGACAGGAGCTCAAATAATATCTTGTTTCGGTGCCGTCGTTGCCTCCAAGACTCATTTGAAGGATCAATTGAAAAGGGTTGGGGACCCTAATGTCCGTATTGACCACTTCAAATCACATCCCCAAGTCGTAGCAAAGTCTTCTCATCGTACACTTTTCTATTGCGCACTTGCTTTGTCATGCACCAAGTCTCATGGAAATGGTCAAGTCCATTGACCATGCGTCACGTTCAAGAGCGTGCTCCATGAACAACGATCACCCAAGCCTATTATACATCTAATCGATGTATGCCCGTACGCTAAGACTAAGATGTATGAGATCAATATAAAATTTGAAGAAGTCTCTAATGATGTTCGACTGAGCTCTCAAGCCAGCCAGCCAGACCTCTCCCCCGCCAACCAAAGCTTTCCAACCAGCTTGCCAGAGCTCTCCATCCAGCATGCTCATCAATTGCGTGTCACATCCAAGAGCCTGCGCACCCATCCCATCGTCCGCCAAGGGATGGAAAGCAAAGTCACAACCAACAGTACATTATTCGGCTCCAAGCACAATGATATATCACAAGTTTTAAACCCCTCAAACGCTACTCCACGCGGTAGAGGTTTCCAGGGTTTCTACGTACGAAAGCTCTCAAACTCGTTTGATGCCCGCATACGATGCGCCCCCAAAAAACAAATACTCAATTCACAAGATCTGGAAAGTGTGATTTTGTCGCCCGAACATTTTTAAGTATACATTTGTCGTTCGTACATTTTGTACTTGTAAGTTCGTCTTCCGAATATTTTGTAAATTTAATGTGGCAGGTTCACCGCAAAAGTACTTCACTACGAAATTTTGTTGATGGATCCATGCTGATGTTGATAAAAATGAATTATCTCATTCAAACTTAAAAGTTCACATCTTTCTTCTTTGCCATATCCAAAGAAGGTCGGAATGATCAAGTAATTATTCGATTTCCTCTTCATGAGCTTTTTTTGTACTTGATTATAATGGACACGAACTTGGCTCAAACATCATTTATCACAAAAATTTAAATCTATTAAGATTTATATCTATGATTTTTTGTTTAATATAAAAGCTTACCCAATTAGCTCGATCAACCTGATAACCCGACGGTCCAACCATTAGAAGTCCAGATCGGTTTTTAAAACATTGTCACCAATAGTAACACAAGTGGTCAATAATAACTCCTTAGAGGCAGGCCAGGTCAGCAAAAGCATCCGACCAATCCCATCCTATATAAACCCAACGCTCATTTGGTTTCCTTCACTTTCCATTTTGACTACCTCTCGTTTTTGCCTTGTCTTTCTCTGTGCAAACCGTAATTTCCTCTCCGTTGGCTCTCTCCCTCCTCTGAATGTTGACTAGATAATCCCCAACTGCTCTCACCATTCTCCGTCCAAATTCGCTTGCTCGTCTATCTCCTCTCATCTTTTGCGGAATCGGAGCTTCCCTTCTCGCTCTCTCAGATTGTGCGCGTTTCTCTTCACCATTTTTGAAACGTTTCTTTTGCTTTCATTTTCTTTATTATTTTACGAAAATGAGGTTGACAGTGGAGATTCCGTTTGAAAACGAGGTGGATGAGGAGAAGGAAGAGCAAAAAATGCCCCAACAACAACACAAGTTTCAGGTAGGGGTAGGGTTTCCAGCATCGACCAGAGCTGTTGTGGTTGGTTACGCTCTTACCTCCAAGAAGACTAAGAGTTTTTTGCAGCCCAAGCTCGAAGGTTTAGCTAGGTAACTAATTTTAACAACACCACCAATAATCAATATCTGATAATCTGAATCGATTTCATTACCTAAATTTGTCAATCTCATACGAACGATGTGCACACATTTTTATATATTACAAAAATGGACACGAACAGTGTGAGATTACGTTTCTGATGGTGACGTGGTTCTGTATCTTATAGAGTAATTGTGTTTGTGGATGGCATAGACACAAATATGTAGTATATGTTTAATTGCGCCATTCATTTTCATTGACTTGGATGTGCTTGTTGGCTGGTTTATTAGGTTGGCGATTTCATTTTTTAATTGATTTGTAGAATCTTTGCTTATACAGTTGCCAAATTGGAATATACTATAATATATGTCCTTTTCTTTTCTTTTTCTTTTTATGGTTTGATTGTCAGAGAAAATGAAGTATAACATGAGAAAATTGTGGAATCTAACTACTGATATTCTACCCCTAATAAGTCAAAAGATTTGCAATTGTTTATCATAAAATTAACACAGTTACTTTGTGATATGTGTTTCATAGCTTTATAAGACAGTATTTGGTTATAGGCCATGTTGGAATTTTGTACTCACCTGATCATGCTACCACACTTTCCATATTTTGACACTGTGCCTACAGTTTCAAGATTTTTCTATTTTATTTAATTGTGTTTCAAGATTTGCAATTGTTTTATCTTCTCTGTATCTGGTTCAAAATTAACACAGTTACTTATGTGACCGGACATGTTTGTGATATGTGTTTCATTGCTTTATATGACAGTACTTGGTTGTAGGCCATGTTGGAATTTTGTACTCACCTGATCATGCTACCACACTTTCCATATTGTGACACTGTGCCTACAGTTTCAAATTTTTTTATTTATTTAAATGTGTTTCATCACCTCTGTCATACTGGAACAAGGGTGAATGCAACCATATATTGCGGTGATTTAAAAGTGTCAATTTTCTGTTTACCACAAAAGTAACTCCCAAATATTGTTATCTTTTGGGGTGCCCCAATATTGATCTAGTGGTCTTTTTAATAATTGTCTACATGTCCTTCCTCCCACTTCCTTTTTCTTCTCTGACTATGTTATTCTTTTTAAGATAGTGTTTTCATATTGGGTCTGCAGCTTCCAGCCAGTAATTGAGTTCATATATGTATTATGGAGGGAGGTGACATGGTCATCCTTATAACTATTTTTATTTTCACTGGCTTCACTTGCAATTAGTTTCATATTGTATAAAGTGTTGCATTCTGTTGTGTAGGAACAAAGGGATATTATTTGTGGCAATTGATCACAGTAGGCCCCTTTCAGATCAAGGTCCATTTGACATCGTATTGCATAAGGTTAGTTTACATTTGAAGTTGAATTTATTATGTCTATAGGCTCCCCCCTTGATATTAAAACTAAACAAATAGAAAAAAAAAAAATCAAGAGTTCCATACACACACAATTTATACTTCATGGTTGTCTATCAAATTTGTTTTTATAGCTATGTTTTTTCCGCTTTCCTTATAAATTTCTTCTAATTCCCTTTTTATTTCCATTCCAGTTGTTAGGGAGGGAATGGCGACAGATTCTTGAGGTTAGTTCACTCCCAGTTTTATCATTTATATTCTGATTTAAAGCTGATCAATATGCTGCTAGAATTGATTGATTGTTGTACTATGTTCTTGCTTGATATATGTTTGCCTGGCATTATGCCTTTTAAGTTTAGATGCTGTTTTTAATCGCCAGGAATCAAATAATCAATGAGAGATTTCTTAATACTTAGAACTCATTGCTGTGTAACATAATTTGCAGAATGCGTGGTCTTTCCTTCGTCATGAAACATGACTTGATAGTTGAGGGCGAGGTCTTAGATTCCGGCAAGTGAGGATATTTTTACTTTCATGGGCATCTAGCTGATTTGTTCAGGTTTTCTAAGCACTATTTGCATAAGATACCTTGTTTCTTTTGAATGGGTTAATTATCCAGGATACATAGTTTAACCCATTTATCTGCTGAATGAGAGATGGGTCATGTTCTAGGACTTGGGTTTATGAATTTCTTGAGATGCTTGGATTTCTAAGACAACCAGACGTCTAATTTTCCAATTTCTAGACATGAGGCAACAAATACAACTTCTGTACCTTTAGCTGGATATGATTTTATACATTTAGTTTCCGACCTTTTGTTTTCCTTGAAAGATTATGTAACGTGTCATTGTTTTATAGTGTCTCACTATTCCTAATCTTGTTTAGAACCCTAATCCAATTCCAGAGTCATCTAATAATCTAGTCCCTTCAGTGCTAACTGCCAAGGGTTTGTGTAATAACAACTCATTCTGTGGAGCTTTCTTACTACACACACATTTTTTTCTGCTGCATTTCTTATGGTCCATTACTAAGGGTGTATGCTAAGAGGTAGCCCTCCCTCTACTACCCATGGATCCCAATCTTGGGTTTCACTATATTTACACTTGGGGTTAGAGACTTTTACTTTTTGAACTGTCTGACATTAATAGGATTTTTATTTTGAATTAGTTCATTTTAGTTAGTCTCATCTTTATGTAACAGTATATTTGATGGATATTTAAATAAAGTCAAAAGGTTTTCTTTTGTATTTTATAAAAATAAAGTAAAATGTTTTTCAGTGGCCACATTTTGCTTTGTCACGGTAATGATTAGAACCAATGGCTTAATCATTTAGGTATTTTTTGAAAATGACTGAACTTCTCATTACTGGTTTGAAATGAAGCCTTTATATTCGTTTTTAAGAATCCATATTCAGTTTGGAACTTAAAAAAATGATGAGTTTTAAAATTTATACATCCAAGAGATATGTAGTAAATCACGAAGTATGGCTGGAAGAGTTCATATCCTGCCTCAACTACCTTATGTAATAAAAACTAACACATTTATCTTATGGATCCTAATTTAACACAAATCAAGGTGATAAAGATAAGCTTAATGATATATCACTTCTTGTGCTTAGGCTGCACAGATATTTCTCTCTTGGGTACAGTGACGGAAATACCACTTATGATTGAATAATACAGACTATGCTCTTATGCTCCTCATGCTTGAGCCATTTTGGTTTCCTGCTTGCAGTGAGATGAAGGTGGATATTTGACTGGTTTCTGATAAGTTCATTGTATTCCAGTATTTTCTGTTCTGTCTGGTAGCTATGACTAATTTCTTTTGCTGCTGATTTAACTTCTGATACATTTACCAATTATACTGCTGTAGATGGATTTTGTAGGATCATAATGCCCTTTGTACATGCTGTACTTTTGCTACCGCTGTATGTCTTTACATCACCATTTTTCTGAACAGAGCTGTATAAGTTGCGAATTGTATTGCTGGAGTGTCAAAATTCAATGTTGTCATAAGTGATAATTGTACTGGATTAGGTGGATACTTTGTGCAGTAATTTGTTTGGTTGTGCTGGGACAAATATGGTATTTGCTCATGATTTTTGGGTTGCTTCCTATGTTTGAGTGACTTGTTAATCATTAGGTATCTGATGTGTAGCTAATCTAGTGACCTTTGCCAATGGAAATAAATGGCATGATGCTGATATGAAATTGTCTAACTCATAGGATTACCGGCAAACCCATCCAGAAGTCACAGTTCTTGATCCTCCAGATGCCATACAACATTTACGCAATCGCCAATCTATGCTCCAGGGTGTTGCTGATGTGAAATTGTCCAACGCTTATGGTAAATTGATTTTTTTTATTATACGATACATTTGATATGTACATTTGCCTGGTTGACAAGAGCAGAATGGCAGCTTTTAAAAAAAAGAAAAAGAAAAAAAAGAATGGCAGCTAGGTGTTTGCTCTCTGATGCTAATAAGGGATTATTTGACTAAACCATTCAGGTGAAGTTGGTGTTCCCAGGCAACTAGTCATTAAAAGAGATGCATCATCCATTCCTGATGCAGTTAGCAAAGCCAAGTTGGTGCTACCCCTCGGTATGATATGTTTTGCTTTGTCTGTTAACTTTGCTTCAACCTTGTTGTAGAATAATAATACAATTGACATTGCTGTGTAGAATTCTAAAGCAAAAGATTTGTCTATTGAAATTCATCCATATTTGTTTTAATTTATACAATTCTTTGACGATCCCCTCAAAGTTAATTTTTTGCCCTTGCTTTTCAGTTGCAAAACCTTTGGTTGCAGATGGAAGTGCCAAGTCACATGCACTGTCCCTCGCTTATGATCAGTGCTCTCTTCAGAAACTTGAACCTCCTCTTGTTCTTCAGGAGTTTGTTAACCATGGTATGCATATGAAATTATGTAGTTCCTGGTTGCACATGTGGTTGCTTGAGTATGACTAACTCGTTATACTATGGTTGTAGGAGGTGTTCTCTTCAAAGTTTACATAGTAGGGGAAGCTATAAAGGTGGTCAGGCGTTTCTCTTTACCAGATGTTAGCAGGCGGGAGCTCTCAAAAAGTGCCGGTGTCTTCAGTTTTCCACGGGTATCCTGCGCTGCTGCATCTGCAGATGATGCAGATCTGGATCCTTCAATAGCTGGTAAATTCTCTTCCAAGATTACTACTTTCTGTTTGTATTGTTCTGCACAATTGGGGTTTTAGAGTACTTGGGTTGGGTTTGGCATGTTTATCTGAAGCGGTCAATGATCAGTGTGATCAACTTTGAGGTAGTGTGCCCTCCTTTCACATTTAAATTTCTTATAGCGCCTATGCTATGATCTTGGCAGGGTCTAACACACTTCCTTTTCTCTTCACCAGAACTTCCTCCTCGACCTTTACTTGAGAGACTAGCAAAGGAACTTCGCCGTCGACTGGTAGCTATTTTCTGGTTTTGCTGGAGCATGCATGTTTAGTCGTGTTAGATTTACCTCATATATTCTTTATATTGTTTGTTATGTGTAGGGTCTTCGATTGTTCAATTTGGATATTATCCGAGAACACGGGACGCGAGACCGGTTTTATGTTATTGACATCAATTACTTCCCTGGTAAGTGAAAACTGATATTTTACATCATTGATTCCTTGTTTAATAGATGCTTGAACTGGATGCAATCATTGTTAAATGGTCCCTAAGCAGTGATTATAATTATACACGATTGTAGGTTACGGGAAAATGCCAGGATATGAACACATATTTACAGATTTCCTGTTGAGCCTGGTATAAATAATGCAACAAGGTGTTGGGTGCTAGCAAGTGTTGAATGAAAGAAAGTCTTGTGCTAGCTTGTTCTCTTATTATGTACAGTACGATCGACAGTTAGTTCTTCACCAGTAATTAATTCGTGCTGGTAACCCTAGCAACAGCAGCAGCGGAATGAGACGGGAAAATCCGGAAGGTCCCTACGCTACCACTGATTAGTTGGATGCTCTCCCCTTATGAATCCATCATGTAATGGGCTGTGTCCCCATTTCAGTTGTGATTTTGCTGATCCATTTATTTATTTATTCACTTACATCTAGTACTTTTGTTTTTTTTTTTTAAGTTTGCCATTAATTACATTAGTTTATGTTGATGCACTAAGTTCCTCATATCATATCATCTTCTATGTACTGTTTTGACGGGGCTGCACTTAGTATATTATGTTGTAGTTGCTCTCACTAATTAGTATCGCTAATATTTGGATATGTTTTGATAGTCAGAGCACTGGACTCTGTTATATAGTATGTGAATATTGTTACTATAATAGGTGCATTTCTGTTATAGACCATTTCTTGCATTTTCTCCTGACCAATTTTGTCTGAAACCTATCCCTCTCAAGTCTCAGTTATACATCGATTTTACCGAAAATTTTCTTCTGTCCTAACCGATTTGGATGTTTTCCAGATAGTTCCTTCAAATTTACATTCCATGCCCGGCCATTTTTTGAAATAACAACACATATATGGAACATTTCAATTGTTGTAGTTTTAGTTAAGAGAGCAAGGAGTTCAATCAAGCAAT
The DNA here is from genome assembly GCA_036897485.1 of Pelargonium nanum. Classification (NCBI taxonomy): domain Eukaryota; kingdom Viridiplantae; phylum Streptophyta; class Magnoliopsida; order Geraniales; family Geraniaceae; genus Pelargonium; species Pelargonium nanum. The sequence goes on from JAYMTF010006178.1 coordinate 8,674, forward strand.
TAGTGAATGAGATACATAAATTTATTTGGATAAATGTCTTTATTAACGAGGTGACAATGTGCAAACAACTTCTAATAAGTGACAAATTTTTTTATTGTTTAAAAAATGAGTGTTCAATTTTTCTTATACTTTTGTTTTAAATTTAGTAAATATTATTTGAGTTTGTTATAAAATATTTACGGGGATTCAAATATAAAGTATAAACAACTTTCTCAGAGGAAACTATACCTCCCAAGCCAATACCATGTTTTATAAATAAAAAAATGCTGGCTGGGTATTGGGAATTGCTATGAAATTAGAGTGGCCCAAAGTGAATTCGAGGACAGCTTGGGTATGGTTTGGCAGAAAATTCCAGTACCAGGAACGGTGCAACATCAAATCAGAAAACCCATAATGACATAAATGGTCGTCATTATTCTATTTTTATTTTGCACATAAATAATTAAGCATTCTATATTATTTACAATACTTTATAATTTGTTTTACCAATTTCACGTAAAATAAAAATAGCTCCAATTCCACGTGTACGCCTACGTGTATCAATACACAATACGTATTGGCCACACCAATACCACATAGTCTTGGCAGGCCAATATCAAATGAAGTGGAGTGGAGCCTACAACTGCTACGGTCAGCTTCAGTCCTTCCTGTTCCCAGCTGTCTTCCACATCTCTCTCTCTCTCTCTCTCTCTCCACCTGCACTGCAACTAACTCCTTATTTCTAGTTCCACACAACCACCCTAAACCCTTTTCTCTTCTTCTCTTCTCGCCATGATCACTCCTCTCCATCCCTAACCTCCAACCCTTTCCATCTCTCCATTTCTTGGTTGAGGCGCTCCCATGGATCCTTGTCCATTCGTGCGCCTCACCGTCTCCGATTTGGCCCTCAAAATCCCCATCGCCTCCAACCCTTCCACCTCCGTCGTCCACCCCGCCTCCTCCCCTTGCTTCTGCAAAATCAAGCTCAAGCACTTCCCTCCTCAAAACGCCGTCGTTCCCTTCATCGAAACCCACTTCCCCGCCGCCCAGCTCCACTCCGTCGCCGCCACCTTCCACCTCAGCAAGTCCGACCTCCACCGCCTCGCCGGCAAGTCTATTTTCCTCGGCAAGCTCTCTCTCAAGATTTCGATTTACACCGGCCGCCGCGGAACCACCTGCGGGGTCAGCTCCGGCAGGCTCCTGGGCCGGGTCTCTGTCAAACTAGATCTCGCCGGAGTGGAGAACCGGCCGGCCGTGTTCCACAACGGCTGGATCGCCGTCGGGAAGGATGTTAAAGGCTCCTCCGCGCAGTTCCATCTCAATGTCAGGGCCGAGCCCGACCCCAGATTCGTTTTCCAGTTCGACGGAGAGCCCGAGTGCAGTCCCCAAGTGTTCCAGATTCAGGGCAACATCCGGCAACCTGTTTTCACCTGCAAGTTCAGCTTTCGGAGCCCCGGCGACCGGAACCAGAGATCCAGGTCGGTATCAAACTTTCATCGTATTGCTTTAGGGTTTTGGATGATTCTTCTTGTCTGATATCATAACTCATCTTTTTGCTGTGATACGCCTTCATTGTCGCTGCCATTTTTTGTAAAGTGATTATCTGAAACCACATTTGGGTATTGTTCTTCAAGCTAGCTTCACTCTTTTCAAAAATTAACGTCCAAAATAAAGCCATAAAAAGCTCTAGATTATGTTCCTTAATGCGATCGTGATGTTCCTTAAAAGCTTCTTAGATTCTAAACCGAGGTTAAAATTTTCAGAAAGTTTAGATTGTTCTTTGCTTCTTCAAATAATTATTATTTTCTTTCAACCACAGATCACTGCAATCGGAGCTGAGCAGCTCGAGGAGCTGGTTGAGCTCGTTCGGGAGCGAGAGGGAGCGTCCGGGAAAGGAGCGCAAGGGATGGTCCATAACCGTCCACGACCTCTCCGGGTCGCC
>JAYMTF010006179.1:0-10592 GCA_036897485.1 Pelargonium nanum
TTGGTGAGGTGACAACACTTAATGCATCCTCACCAACTTTAACATACATAGTATGGATTTAAAAAAAAGTAGGAGATTCAATTGTGATACTCATGTATAGTTGGAGCACCAACTATAACTTTAACCCTTTTATTATTAGCTTATTTAATTAAATATAATCCCTAAATGGGGATGCGGAAAATCCTATTTCTGAATAGAGCGGGGATGGGGATGAGAAAATTCCCAAATGAAAGTCGGGATGGTATTTTCAAATCCGCCGAACCCGCCCCATTTCCATTGCTAATCCTTAAAATAAAAATGAAAAATAAAATAAAATTCAATATATATAGTGTGTAAGCCAAGAGCCAAACTTCCATTTCATTTCATGCCCTGCAACAGCAAGAGAAGAAATGAATCAAATGACACTTCACCTGCATCAGCCTCACTGGAACTGCAAAAAAATTGTGCACAAAACCCACCTACTAAGCCTACACATACAACTTCACCTGGAACCAAATGATTTTATATATCTTTACATCAATTTCAAAATTTTCAATACTACTCTACAATGAAAATTTAGCAACCAACACATACTACATTTTGTGTACCATTAGATCTATTGTTTTACTACATTTTAAATCAATAATCCGACTACTTCAATCTACGCCAAATCTACAAGGTTGATAACCACACGCAGCTCGACAATAGCTACCTATGTACACAGGCTTGCAACCCGCTATCCTATCCAAGAGAATCTTCTTGGGTTGCTTCATCATCTTCATCCATTGCATCGTCGTCTTTAAGATCCTCATCAGCTTTATCACTACCTACAGTCTCTGCATCCGAAACCGATCTACCTATAGCTTCATCCCCATCATTTCCATCATTATCGGTGCAATCCTCAGTGTCTGAGTTGGATGTAGAACCCTCTTTTTCTTTCCCTTGATCAGAATCATCATCCACAGCAACACCAAACTGCCCCTTTAGATCTGGAGCGACAATTCCAATCATCTCGCTCAGCGCCTGGCGTTCCCGACTCCTGGTGACAACAGCATAAGAAGACGGGCTGCTTTGACTCTCGGCCACCTGGACAATGGAATCATTTAATGCAGCAGCACGCTCCCCATTGTTATCTCTACTTCTTTGGGATTCATTGTCTCCATGTACAGAAGGAGCTGTGCTGCAAGCCCAGCTCCCAGCAACTTCAGAGGCTAAAAGGTCTGCTGTTCTGATTGTAACTCCAGGTTCTGTATCTTCCATAGCTTTTAGAGATTCATTGAGATTATTAGATTGGGAATGCTGCAGATTTTCCCTCTCATGACTATTTGCTCGAACCTGATTGTCACTATCTTGCACGTGTGCTTCATCATCAAGTTGCATAGTGTCTCCTGCTGAAGTGTTGGATTTGTTCAAATCAACATTTCTTTCACTATAAATCCCAATGCTTTCAGTTTCAAGAACTTGCTCGGTTCCAATAGGATCTCCCTCCAAAACAGGTGACGCGCCAACACCATCTATGTCAGAGCCAAAGCCTCCTTTCAAACGGTCTCCACTTGTAAATTCTGCCTCTTGAGTATGTTGCTCTTGGCTTCTATCATCACATTCATGCTTCTCGGTTACACTGGCTTCATTACTAGAAGTCTCAACTTGGTTTAAATCGAACCTCTGAGCTGAAGCCTTGACAACACTATTCTCATTATACTCTATTGCTTCTTTTTCTCCGACTAGAGTTCGCTGTACGATCCCATTAGTGGCATCAAGATCGATATCAACTGATGTATTTTCATAATTCTCCTCATCTTCCAGAGTCCTCTGCATTGACTTCAGCTGTTCCTGCTGCTTAGCAAACAATGATTGAATCTCCTCAGTTGTCGAATAAAACGCTCTTAATTGTGTTTCCCTGCATGAAAACCATGTTTCAAATATACGATAGGAAAAATAAACATGGTATCAAAAACGGAACCATAAAAATGCTTGAGATGTATTCATAAGAAGAAAAAAAAAGTGAAACATATGGCAGTGCAAGCTAGTAATTTGATAGTGAAACCCTAGTCTACTAATAAGTCTGACCTTTGATAGTGAAAGCCCAAGCCCGTAAACTTAACCAATTATTAAATTTAGCAACATTATTTTTTATGCAGCAAACTGGGCCTCAAAAACTAAGTTTGAAATCAATCGGGACAAACGCATCAAATCTAAAAGGGAAATGGGATGAACTAGGAGTTGGCCAATTTAAATAACACTATGGTGTGTTTGGGAACCACCATTTCATTTGAAATGCTGGATTTGAGCCAAATGAGGTGTTTGGAAACTCCAAAAATTTGGATTTGGATTTGAGTAAATACATACATAGTGTTGGAAAACCATAAATTCTCAAATGACAAGGATAGAGGTTGTCATTTGAAACCTCGTGTCCTAAACATGTTTTAAATCCTATTGGATTTGAGTCAAATTCGTATCCAAATTTTTTGAGCATCTAAACATTGGATTTGACTTCCATAGTTTGAAATCAAATCCAAAATTCCAAACGAACCATTAAAATTATCGAAAAAGAAGTGAACGAAAATATTGAAAATAATTGTGATGATATAATGCCATATGACACTATAATTAATAGACCATTTGGTGGATGAATTTTTAAATATTACTCCCTCCATCCCAAAGCAAGTGTCATGTTTCACTTGCATTTTTGTCCCAAAATTAGTGTCATGTTTCTTTTTACGAATTTAGTTGTGTATGAATTATCAAAAATGTTCAAATTATAAATTCGTTAGTATTTCTTAAGTTTGTAATAACACATGTGCGTGAGGATAAAAGATGAAATATACAACACTAACTAACTTATTAATTTTTCTCAAAATAGAAAGCAGTGCACCTATTTCAGGACGGAGGGAGTACATGTTATAGAACCCAAAAATCTAGCTTTTCCATGATAATTTACATTCCTAACCAGGGAATATCTCTATGGTCACTTAGGAAACATGAGGAGCAGAAGCGCCAGGACTATTAGCTTTGGAAAATAATACATTAATACTAGCAATGCGTTTAACAGTTCAAGCAATTTCCAATCATTGGCCATTACTACATTAGGAATCTTCGTGTGAAGAAAAACAAAATAAAAGCCCCAAAAATGAAGTTTACAGTATAGGGTGATGACATCAAGATAGAATGACAGAAATCTCCACATAATAAATTAAAGGGTTAGTAGATGCAAGCAAAAATGGTAGCTTTATCACTAAATTGTAGAGGGAAGTAACAAAAATATAATCAGTACCACCAGACAGAAAGAAAACTAATACTGATAGTTATTTTTCTTGGTAATTTAGAAGAATAACTTTGTTCTGGGGATTGATCCCAAAACTTGCCCCATTTGGGGAGGAATATATGTCTGCAGATTAAAGAACATTGGCAATACATGCATCTAAATGCATAATACAATAGCCAATATCAAATAACATGAGACAACTACAGGTTCAGCAATCTTACCGAAGCATAATTCTTTCCCTGGCACCTTTTAACCTCCGTCTCTCAAATTCAAGATCCCGCATGGCTGTGTTTATCTCAAGTTCTAGAGAAGAGACCTTAGCCCATGCCTCCTCTCGCGCTGCCTGCTACCAACAGCAACAGAAACCTCAGCTTAAAAAATTAAGGCAACTTCATAATGTCTCTGCGAGGAATATCCCATAGAGTCACTCTTATTACCATAAGCTAGAGAAACAGAGTTAAATTCTTCAAATCTGGTATTCAAGTATACAGTTCAATGAACGGATAACTGATACTAAAAAGTACAGCAGCCTCACAACATACTTATCACCTGTGGATATATGCATGATTTCTTATTCTCCACCAACTCAAGTGTCTTTTTATTGAAGCAAATCTGGCAGAAGACCTCTTATATGATTTTATAGTGAAAAAATATTCAAGCCATACTGACACCAAAAACAGAAAGCCTCTTTCTTTGCTTTATCTTCCACCTAATTATATATATTTGGGGGGCAGGATGAAGTATAACTTCAATGAAAGTTCAAGTATATAATTTTAAGAACTCTGGCATCTCACATGTATGAAATTATGGTAGTGATCAAGATTACTATTATAAGATGTCTTTAAAAAGTACTACAAAATCAAAGCTAACATCATTGTAATGAGGCTTCACACTGAACCAATTGACACTAACTGGCAAGGCAAAACGAAAACTTTCACATTTTACCTTTTCACTCTCAAGCTCTTTCCTGAATCTTTTCATTTCATGTTCCAGTTCCTCAACTCTCTGTACCATAATGCAACAAAACCAGCTTCAAAATTGTTTGCCAATAGGTATAACAAAATAAAAAATACAGGAATCAGCAATGCATCATCAAATAAAAAAACTTCAGTCTGCGTAAGGAAGTGCAAATACTTTTCTTTCATTTGCTGAAGCTAGCTGCTTCTCACCAACTTGCTTTTCAAGCATTCGGACTCTATTGTCTGAGATAACCAACTTTTGCCTAGTGTCTTCCTGTGGCGGGAAAAGCAACCAGGAAGCAGACCTCTATAAGTTTAAAAGAAGGATAGAAATGGTGCGCTACTAAGTAGATTTAGAAGAACAATGCCAACTATACCAGTTTGGACCTCAAGGTTTCCATCAGTAAGCATCTTTCCCTCTCTGATTCCTGAGAATGAAGAGAAATAAATCATCCTAAAAAAATTCAAACAGAAAGTGATAAGTACAGCTATAGTTTTGCCATACCTGTAGCTTGCTGATTAGTTCTTGCTGTTCACTTTCTCGTCTTGAGGCAGCATCAGATAGCCGTTTTAGTTCATCCTGAGCCTCTGATTGAACTCTCTGTACTGCTGCTTTTAAATCTGCTGCAGCCTTTTCTCGTTCTTTCCTTTTCTGATCTCGTTCTTCATCTAATTGAACTTTGAGTTCAGCTATAGATGCCTTCTGACTAGAAGCAAGAAATCAGGACATTAATATGCTTTCTTATGCTTCCAGCATTTGCAAACTTGTGGTAAGAATGACAAAGTACGCATCATTTCCTCCAAGATCGGAATAGACAAAAATATGAAATTAAACTAACCGTTATCATTGGTAAGTGTTAAATTTCAATAATGGGCTACATATAATGGCTTGGGCTTCCACTACTAAGAGGTCAACCTTGTTAGTAGGGTTTCACTTGCACCATTATATGTAGTCTTTTCACTTTATATTTATCTAATGTGGGACTCATCACCCACTTCAACACTCCCCCTCACGTGCGAGTCTCACATTTTTTTTATCGGTGAGCTCGACACGTGCACAATCGGGGCTTTATAAATCGACACTCCCCCTCACGTGTAGGTATTTTTCTTTCACACGTGGGCCGCTGCAGGCATGTCCATCTGCAAGCGGGCCGGAGACCACAGGGGGAGGCAATATAAACGGGCCACTTTCGGGCCAAGAACTGGATCAAAACCAGCTTTGATATCATGTTAAATTTCAATAAACGGGCTACACATAATGACATGGGCTTCTACTACTAAAAGGTCAACCTTATTAGTAGGGTATGACTTCCACCATTATGTTTAGCTCATTCTTTTTACACTTTTTCAATGTGGGACAATTACCCACTTCAACGGATACCATGTTAGAAATAAGAGATATTGTGTTATTGATGTGAATGAATTGTGTTAATAAATGCATGAGAGACTCCTTTATATAGGATATTTAGACTATAAATGAGAAACAAACTAGGACTAGTATTCAACCTACATTTTCCTAATAACATTATATTTTCTATTTCACTGACACTTTTCCTAAGCCTACCAAACTTATAATTGCATCTTAACACTTAGTTACATGGAATTATGTCAATAAAGCATCTAGGCATAGTTTACTTTGTTTATTTAGCATGTGAGATGCTTACTCTCTAGGATTGGAGGTGTCAGCCTCCTAAATTTGCACAATATATCTCTAAGTTATTAAATAGCTACTGATCGAGTAAAAAAATCTCCATAATAGAGCAGGTCCAACAATATGACGTCCTTCCTAGTCTGCTCTGGGTAATTTAAACGCCAAGATTTATACTGAAAATTAAGATAGTGAACAATAAACACTATGCAGAACTCCCTATAATCTGATGGCTGCATAGTTGCTGCAGATTTTGCTTGGCTCGGAACATTGTTTGGGTTACTAGGACCCCGTCTAAGTTCACAGTGTCTTGTGCTGGTGCCGGCACATTTAGAAAAGATTTTGTTGGGTATGTTTGTAGAAGAGCTTCATCTTGGGTACACCCGTACACATGTATCGGGATGTCCCTTTAATAAAATTGATCTCGTTTATTAAATTAGTTGCATCCTGCATGCCCATGTTCAAGGGATTATATCATGGTGTTCCAGTGATCTGATTATTGTCTTCATGTGTCTAGTTTTCTATAAATAGTACTACTCCATTCCAAAATGAGTCTTCATTTCTATTTTAGGAAAATTTGGTCAGTATGGTATATTTACTCTTGTATCCTTATAATCGTGTGCTAAGGGGATACTAACTTGTTATATGTATACTATTGACAATTCATGCATAATTAACTTACTTAAAGAGGAAAAATGACATTCATTAATGGTTATTCTACTTGTGTGACTTGCAGTATTAAGGACCTTGAAAGTGAGCCTGGCCTATTTTTATCGAACAAAGAGGTGCTTATATATATCTCTGTCCTCATACGTGCTCTATTGCTCGAATATCACGAGACCTTAATGAATATAATTTGATTTCATCTTTGCAGAAAGTATTTTCAGAGGCTGAAGAGATGGCTAAGAAGTACAGGAAAAGGCTGCCAGTCTTGAGAGATTATAGGTTAGATTCGTTGCCAGCCAATCACTTACCTTTTGACAATGAAGCAACTTTGTATGCAAATTGGAGGTGGTTCAAATTCGGAAAGGAATAATGAATCGAACTGACCCGTAAGGCTCAGGCTCGTATTTATCTTTGCTAGTCCCCTCTTCCGGAGCCTCGGTATCTTACATATTTTGCTTGTCATGCTTCTCTTAGATATTTGCCATGCATTGCATTTGAAATCAGGTAATATTTGAAAATTTACTGAAAAAAGAGTGATGATTTCTACAAGAGCTGTGTTCACTTCCCTTTGATTAGTTCCACTACCTCATGAATAGTTAGTTTGTAGTATATAGACCCAGGAAAATGATAGTCTTAATCTTTCATATTTTTGAATCATTCAAGTTTGTTGGTGGGAAATGAAGCCAAGGTCAGACTGTTCAATTTATAGGAGGAATAGATATATTCTAGAACTCTAAGTCTTGCTATCCCTAGTCCCTACCCAATATGTTTGTCTCAAAATCAGTCTCATATTTCTTTGTTTGTGTTAATGTATCTCGCTTCGAAAAATTGTGAAGTATGTTGATATGTTGGCACTTGATATACTATTTAAGTTTAAATTTTTAGGTTGAAGTTAAGATTAACATTATATCAGTGTGAGTCAGATTATGTGGAGAGCCTGTTGTGTTATTTACCAAGACCTCTTAAATTATGTTACACCAAATTAGCTTTTACGGAAAGATTTAAGGGAAAATGTTGAATTTTGAGTTGTGGAAGAAAAAAATATATATTACGGACTGATTTATTATTTTTTTGTTTTTGCGATTTCCGGCGAAGTTTTATAGTTTTCGGAGACATTTTGGGACTGGTCTCATTTAAATGAATTAATAAAAAAAATCTGATTTATTTTTTAATTTTTCGGCGACATTTTAAATTTTTTGGTGGAACTATAAAGTTGTAGTTTCCGACGAATTTATGATGTTTTCAACGAACATGTCATGAACGTGTTGTGCACAAAAAAATGGACATATCCAAAAAAAGTGAAGTCATGTGTTGTGCACATAATGAGAGAGTCAATTTCCGTTAAAGTTGACTGGCGGTTTGGGTGAAAAATAGTTTAGGGTAGTCATGTGTAACAAAAATTAGATCAGGGTGTCCCAGTGCAAAAGGTGTCAAGTTGAGGGTAGTCACGTGTAATTTCCCCTTATATAGATATTGAACTTTCCGATGTTATTTCACATAACTTTCTTAGTATTGAATATTATGTTTCTCTTGTAATGATGTTTGGTTTTATGTTATGTTTGCAACATTGAGCTTTTGATTGACAATTTAGTAAAAAATGAAAGACAAATATGAATTTTCTTTAGGGTAAATTATTTACATAATCAACTATCCAGTAAAAACAGATATGTCCCCTAAATTTTAGATTTTGACAGATAGATCCATGAACTTGTCAAAACATTGTTTCATCAGTTAGATAACTAAAGCACACTCTCTCATCACTGCATTGCACATGGATCTAATTATTTTTGAAATACTATTTTTACCCTTTGAACATGTAAATAGTAATGCATTTGAATGTTTGAATTTTCCGGCGATCTTGATGAAGTTTTTGGCGTAGCTATGAATATTCCGACGAGGGTTATGAAGTTTTCGGCGTGTTTATGAATTTTTCGACGTAGTTATGAATTTTCAGGTGATTAAAAATAAATTAATCTCAAACCAAATCCAAATCAAAATCAAATCCGGATGAACCAAATCCAAACAGAATCAAAATCAAAATCAAACAAAAAATCAAACCATGGCTTCTGATCTGAACCTTCGTCGGCTACCCTTCGTCGTGAGCTTTAATGGTCGTCGCCAGCTACCCTTTGTCGTGCCGTCTCCAGAATCGCCGTGAGCTAGCTGGAATCGTTGTGAGCTCGTCGTTGTTGCATATCTGAACCCTGAGCTCATGAACGGAGAAGATGAACCCCAAAGCACCACTGATTGAGCACGTCGTTCAGACCGAGCACGCCGTCGTCGTTCAGATCCGTCGAGCTTCCATGACCGATGAGCTTCCATGTTGATTGCCGTCTACTTTCGCCGAAATCGCGATGCAAAGAGAGAGAGAGAGAGTGTGTGTGTGTGAGTGTGTTGCCGGAGATGGAGGCACGCCGTTAGCTACTCTCACTGAAGATTGTCGAAGGCTGGAGCAAGGCCGCATGATCTTATCCAGATCTAGATTTTTTTTTCTTTCAAAAAGTTAAGGGCTTGTTTGGCTAGGGATTGCCCAACCAATTAAGGGTATAATAGACTTTTTAGTAAACAAACTAACAATGTGATGTCAAAACAGTGTTTTGGTAAGTTCATGGATCTATGTGCCAAGAACTAAAGTTTACGGGACATATCTGTTTTTAGTGAAGAGTTGATATGAGTTATATGTAATTTACCATTTCTATGAACTCAAATCACAATTTATTTTTATTTTTTTTGTGGAAAACTAAAATGTACATTTAATAGGGAAAAGAAAGGTAAAAAAAGTCTTGTGATTTTTCCACCACTTGAAAATTTACGTGAGATTTTTTAATGTCTTTCCCTCGTACAATTTTGGATTCCCATGTAAGCAAATGTGTCTAGTCTAGGTATTCAAGTCTATGTTCAATTGTCCAATATCCAATTTCCACTAGCCAAGTCAAGGTATCCGGTTGTCGCGATTCTGTGACCTGCGCGAAGACAACACAAAAGAACGGAGTACCCGGAGTGGTGTTTTCGGGACGTTGCCTCAGTGTGAGAGTAAGTGGTGCGTAATTCCGACAAGTGTACCAGAGTCGCACAAATAATATAGAACAATAAGTTCTAAGTATATCGTACCTACATGGAACAATGGCGGTAACAGAGTTATACTAAATTGCAATATTTAAACTTAAAGAAACAAAAAGTAAAACAATGGTATTGTGTGTGTTGTTTGAACAAGAATATTAAATAGCGTGAAAGTAAAGACAATAATTAAAAGGAAATTTAAAGCAGATGTGATAGACGTGATTGTGATGCAGTTGATTTATGCTAGGATTATGCATTAATTAACTACTAGTGTTAGTTGCTTAATTCTCGTTACCAAAGCCCGCTCAATTACTCGAGCGCTCGAGACTCAACATGAATACCCCATCACGGGTTAATTCCTATGCGTAATTTGCTCCCCTAGGCATGCGACTGCAAGGGGGTCACATACATGTTGGCAATGCGACCGGCTCTATTGAAGACATCAGACGCTCTAGAGAATGTGACTTGAAAAGAGTGTCCACTGTAAGGCTCGCTCGAGACTCAACACGAATACCCCATCACCGGTTAATTCCTAGGCGCAATTTGCTCCCCCAGGCATGCGACTGCAAAGGGGTCACATACATGTTGGCAATGCGACCGGCTCTATTGAAGGCATGAGACGCTCTAGAGAATGTGACTTCAAAAGAGTCATCACACTAGGTGATTCAATCCACACAAGCAACCCTATGGTCAAGGCGAAGCCCGAGCTATGATCAAAGTCGTGGGTGATCAATCCATAACTAAGCATTGCACCCAACGAATCACCACAACAGAATTTAATTGTGCAACTAACAAAAGCAATATGTTAATTAACGCATCAAACCCAAACCAACTACATCTCTACCATAAGAGATTAGATACACATGATTATATCAACGATAAAGATGTGTAAATAACTGAATATCATATTAATAGAACAAAACAAAAAATCCAACAAAAGTGATTGCAAATTAATTTTACAACGCTAGAGTAGAAGTGTATGAAAAGAAAACTAACAGAATCCAAAACCTATCAC
>JAYMTF010006180.1:0-10591 GCA_036897485.1 Pelargonium nanum
AGGGGCTATTCCGGCCGATTTAAATATTACAAATTTAGTTATGATTTCCAAAGTGCCGAATCCGACCAAGGTTAGTGAGCTCCGCCCAATTGCCCTATGTAATGTTATGTATAAAATCATATCAAAAGTTTTGGTGAACAGATTGAAACCAGTGTTGCATTCTATTATCTCTGAGTCGCAGAGTGCATTTATCCCAGGTCGTCTTATTAATGATAATATCTGTATAGCGAATGAAGTGTTTCATGCTATGAAGCGCAAAAATTCGAACTCTGCAGGTTGGGCGGCTTTGAAATTGGACATTGCAAAAGCTTATTACAATGTCGAATGAGATTTTTTGCGTCTCATGCTTCTTAAAATGGGTTTCAGTTTATCATAGACTTCCCTGATTATGAGTTGTATCTCATCTGTTAAATTTCATATTGATTTTGATAAGGGTTTGTCTAATGAATTTGTGCCGGAGAGGGGAATTAGGCAAGGGGACCCCATATCGCCTTACTTATTTATAATTGTGGTTGAGGGTTTGTCCTTCATTTTGCAGGCTAGAGAACGTGCGAGTTTGCTGCATGGGATTAGCGCTGCTCGGGGTGCGCCTTCTATATCTCTTTTTTTTTTTTTTTGCAGACGATGCTCTTATTTTCTTTCGAGCCAATATTGAGGAAGCGGAAACAGTCAAGTCAGCCTTGAGGATGTATGAAAATTGCTCGGGTCAACAAGTTAATTGCCACAAGTCCTATATAATGTTTAACCCGGGTTTGGCGGAGGAAATAAGGGTGGGGGTCACAGATGTGCTGAGGGTTAATCCGGTGGGGCAATTTGATCGATACTTGGGAGCACCGGCTTGTCTGGGAGGGATTCGGGTTCGGTTATTCGACGACTTGGTTGACAAAGTTCGTAGTTGTGTCAACTCTTGGTCCGCAAAGGCCCTTTCTAAGGCGGGAAAAGAGGTGCTCCTGAAATCGGTGGCTCAATCGATTCTGACATTCACTATGAGCGTATATTTACTTTCCTTAGCAACTTGTTCTAAGTTGGAGCTTATTATGAACGAGTATTGGTGGAGATCGGGTGGTCGAAACCGGGGAGGTATCCATTGGAGGAATTGGTCGGGTCTCTGTGATAGCAAATTAATTGGCGGGATGGGTTTCCGAAAGTTGCATGATTTTAATATCGCGCTATTAGGTAAACAGCTTTGGAGGATGGAATCGAACCCGGAAGCATTATTCAGTCATGTTTTCAAGGCGAGGTATTTCCCATCGACGTCAGCATTTCAAGCCCCGATAGGTTCTTGCCCGAGCTACGTGTGGCGGAGTATAAGAGCAGCACAGGGCATGGTCAGGCAAAATGGCTATATTCAGGTGGGTTCGGGAGCTCTAATAAGGGCCTATGTGGATCCTTGGGTGCCCTCGGTTCCATCTTTCATTCCTCACCCATGACTGGATGTCTCGCTTTATGAAATGATGGCGACGACGGTTGATGAACTCCGGGATCTAGATTCTCATTGTTGGGACGTAACAAGGCTGTAGGCCATTTTTGACCCGGAGGTTTGGCGAGAAATTGTTAAAATTCCGACGAGCAGCCGAGTGGTGTCGGATTATTGGACCTGGGCGGCGGAGGTTAATGGGTCCTACTCGATTCAGAGTGCTTACAGAGTTTTGACCTGTTCGAGCGGCACAACGGGGGGTGCTCCGGTTTGGAAAGCATTATGGACAACGCCTGTGCAGAATAAAATAAAGCACTTTTTTCTGGCGTGCTATGTCTGAAACCTTGCCGGTTATGGCTAATCTCGTGACCCATAGAGTTGATGTGCAGCCTCATTGTCCTCGGTGTAATAGGGAACCAGAAAGCGTTGCTCACTTGTTATTCCGTTGCGAATTTGGAGGGGGAGCTGGTCGATGTTGGGGGTGGGCAGTTTATGTGATGTTGTTAGTGAAGTGGGATAGTGGTTGGGGATGATTCTGGCCAGGCGGGACTCGACGCTCTTGATCAATGCGTTGTATACGGGATGGGGCTTGTGGAAGGTTCGAAACGATGGAGTGTGGGAGAATAAATGGAAGGAGGCAGCAAGTGGAGTCCGCCGATGATCAAATCGATGATTTCGGCGTGGGATTTTGCACGCTCTGGTTCTCGTCGCCGAGCTCCGGTGAACCTGGTGCGGGGAGCCAGTGGCAGTCGAGGCAGCAAGTGGAGTCCGCCAACAGCTCCAATGTTAAAAGTGAATACAGATGGTGCAACGTTTGAAGAGGATGACAGGGCGGGAGGAGGTTGGGTGGTCCGGGACCATACGGGTGCATGTTGGGGTGGAGGTCGTGTGGGTTGGGCATGTTCACTAAATCCAATCCATGCAGAAGTTCTGACAATTAAGGAAGCCCTGAGTTGGATCATAGCAATGGGGTGGCGATCGGTTGTAGTTGAATCTGATGCTTTACAGGTAATTCATGCTTTGCAAACCGGGGGAGGTTTCCAGTGCCTCGGTTTGATCTTTGGGGATATTCAATACTTGTCTCGTTACTTTGATTGTCTACAATTTGTTTATGTTGGGAGGTCGGCTAATAGCGTGGTTCATGCTTTACCGAGATCGTATGTGTCTGTAACAGGCCCTATTGGGTGGGTGGAAAAAAAAAATTTGTACCAATCACGAGTCTGTTATCTGCTGATTTGATTACTAAATAAAGTTACTTTCAGTTTCCCTAAAAATAAAAGTTGCATTGAAATTTAGTATGAAAAAATTCACCGCGCGATTTTCATGATTAAGAAAGAAAAAAAATAGTGTGACCGTGAGCCCATTTCATAAAACTCATGATTAAAAAAAATTGTGAAAGTGTTTTTGCAAGTTATATACCACTTTTAGGAAAGGTAAAAAGTTATAGAAAAAAAATCTAGGAACAGAAGTCTACAATTTGATTATATGTAGTATGTTATATATGGAAACAACACAATATTTTTTTTAGGGTTAATTGTTTTTGCCTTCCCCGGACTCGCTTGTTTTTTGGATTTAACCCCTAATTAGGGTATTGCATGTTTTGAACCCCTTGACTTATTAATTATGTTACTACAACCCATAAGACTTGCTGTTATAGGTAAAAATTTGCCAACTCAGCCTTTGAAGACCTACACGTGTACATGAACACTGTGTTTCATTGCTTCTTCTAAACCAAAACACTCACTGCACTTGTTTCACACAACAAAGACGATGAGCACGGTTTGGGCGGCAAGCTTGATGGTGATTCCAGCGGCGGCGTGAGGCGATGGCGGACAGAGGGGTCCGGCGGAGCTTCCGGTAGTGCTGGGCGGTGCAATTTCCGGCGGCTCCTTCTCGCTCCCGGCAATCTCAGATCTCGCGCTCAAGCTTACAACGACGTGAGGCGATGGCGGCACAGAGGGGTCCGGCGGAGCTTCTGGTAGAGGTGGGCGGCTCCTTCTCGCTCCCAGCAATCTCAGATCTCGTGCTCAAGCTTTCGACGGCGTGAGGCGATGGCGGCACAGAAGGGTCCAGCGGAGTTTCCGATAGTGGTGGGCGGCAATGATCAATTTTGTTGTGTTTTTGCAATGATCAATTTGTTGCTTATTGTTCCTAAAGCTAATTAATTCATCTTCAACTCTCTCGTAAATACAAATACAAAACAAGATAACACTAATTTTTTACTAAGAGCATATTCAGATCTAATTTTGATTTGGATGAGATTTTTGTTTGTGGAATTTGGTAGTGCGAGCAGGGTTCTAATTTTGTAACCTTATTTTGATAAAAAAAAAAATCAAGCTCACACACGGTGAAGGTGGTAGCCGCGAACACTGTCATGGCACTTGCTTTTTCACTGGCTCCGGCACCGGTTCCACTACGGAGGTTACAACGACGGCCGAAAATCTCATAGGCGTGGGTACAGAGGAAGCTAGATGGATGGAAGAAGAAGCATATCAGTTGAAGCTGACGTGACATGCATATGTGGCAACTTTGCTGAACTGTCACATGACATGGCATCATAGGCCAAGGTGGCACCTAACAACCTGCACTAGCAGGTTAATAGGGTTTAATTTAAAAAATAAATGAGTCAAGGGGCTTAAAGCATGTAATACCCTAATTAGGGGCTAAATCTAAAAAATAAGCGAGTCCAGGGGAGGCAAAATCATATAACCCTTTTTTTTACTAATCAAGACATCAAGTTCCATCACACATATAAGAAAGAAAAAAATATCATATTATTTACAACCTTATCATTTACAATGATCTTTATTTTTCTGGTCTTTGGTATATGTTATGAATAATATTAGTGGATGTCCATATTAATTATGTATCTCAGACTCCTAAGTATATTATAGTAGTTTCCATTATATTGTGTTTCCTAATTGTAATAGGAGTATGTTATTTACCCATATATAAAGGGCTCATTGTTGTACACAATAATACAATCAATAAGATCTGATACTATCTCCTCTATTTTCTCTCTTTTTATTGTGTTCTTGCTCTTCAATTCACAACAGTATATGATTATTTTTTTTTTTTTGATAAAGAGTATATGATTATTAGATAGGAAGAAAGTCAAGTAAACAATCATTGAATTATTTAGCCAAAAAATAACATAATTTCATTTTTAAAGTCATTTTAGCTTCGAGACTACTCATGAAAACGATTTCTTTGTACCTCTTCTCATCTAATCAGATACCATAATCACAGTAATGGCGGTTTGTCAATCATTTATGTGATTTGATTTTTTCTTTTTACATAATATTGGTTTGAAGTTTAAAGTAACGAGTTAATATTTATACAATTTAGGTGTATTGTTGAACAATTTTTTATTTTTATTATTTTAATAATGGTAAAAAATGAGTGTTTTATATTAATTTATTTTTTAAAATGAGTTTATAATAAAATATTTTGTATTTGTTGAACGAACTTAAGAGTTTCTTTTTTAATTTATTGTATGAACATTATTTGTAATATATGAATGACTGGTTTTTTATAGAGATTTTTTAAGACATAAATTCGTCTATATATATCTTAGGTCATTCATATATTACAAATAATGTAGTTTTTAGGTCATTCATATCCTAGTTTTATATCGTATTTGTTATAGTTCAGTGTTAAAAAAGAACATTCTATCTCTTCTCTCTAGTTCTTCATTAACAACTTTCTTTCGTACAATTATCTTTGTTGATCAATGGTGATTCTATTCTTTTTTTTACTTATGGTTACATATTAAATGAAACACAAATCTAGTATACCATACAAGATTAGTTTCATTTTTACCGATGTTTTTTTTATAAATGATGTCATCATCTTCACAGTTTGCTCCTCTTGTTCATTTCCTTTTCTATTGATCTTGTCTTCTACTATTATCTAGCAGATGTTACGTACTCATCCTAGTCTTCGCTGTACGTTAGTTAGTGTATGTTGACTACACTTAAATTGATATTTTCATAATTAGTTAGTGTATGTTGACTACACAATGTTTTGAAAAATTTATAGGAATTACGTGTGAAACATGAAAATTATAGAAATATATGTATTTTCAATGGCAAATACATAAGAGATATATGTAATTTTTCAAAGTTCATAAACCAAATTAAGTCATTTTTTTATTATAAAAATACTTAGCACTTATTAGTGTTACGCATAAAAATATCGAACCCCTTATTTTCATGCTAGCTTTGCTAACAAACAAACAATGGTATTTAAGACTTAATTTATTTATATTTATAGGCATCTTTCAATCACGTTAGGCTTATTGGGTGAAAGTTTAGTTCATGCATTGACATTATAAAATAATCGGACATCGAAATATATAAAATCATATACTATAATTGCTATCTAAATAAAAAAAATGTTTATTTTTAAGACATCCTAATTATTATTTTTTTTATAGTAAGACATCCTAATTATTATTTTTGGGAATCAGATCCTAATTAATTAGTTTAGTCATAGATTCTAAATATTATTTCATACATTAACTAATGCAATTTAATTAATTAGTAGAAGAATGAGCCGCATGTAATCAGATTTTAGACTCTTTCGAAAGAATTAAAAATATTTAAGCCACTTATTGTTATGAATCATCAAATTAGAATAACCTGTTAAACATCTATATTAAAACAATTTAAAATATTTTAGGATAGTTATATTAAAAAAAGATCTTGAAGCCAAACAGTTCCTTTTACAGGTGGAGCGGACGGCCTGAGCTGGCAGTTTGTGGGACCCAATTGACCTCGTGTTTTAGCTGTCCAGTGGGGACCACAACCAACGTCACTTTCGGACGGTCATGCCATGCGCATAAACTGTCAACCCTAACCCCTCCACGTGGAGCCATACTTGCTGACTCAGCAACTTCATTCAGATTATTAAAATTCGTAAACTGATTGGAAAATTATTTTATATCAGAAGTGATTTCCCGGAAATATGGAAATTTTCAATGGTAAGTGATTTTTTTTCTTTATTTTTTTGTCAGTCAAAATAAATAATTTTTTAATTTTCCCATTTTTTCTTGACAAACTGAAGAAACATAATTTAAGGATATAGATTGATAAAATGGAAAACGCCACCACGTCTAACCACAGCATGTATGTTGGCACATTATATAAAGTGATAAAAATAAATAAATAAAATAAGTTTTTTGTCAACAAACATTTTTGATGTAATTAAATTTCATTTATTAGAATGGTTCCAACTTCCATCTTATTGTAGTTGAATTATCAACCGAATACAGCAAATAATAGAGTTGACAAAATATTTTTATTATTTTGTAGGGACAAAAACAAACATAAGTTTAGCCCTTGAAATGGGATTTTATAGTGAAATTTGCATAAGATATTGAATATCGTGTTAGGTACATGCATATTATAGTGGAGGTGAATTGTGATTTATCATCGACAACGTTAGGGTCTACGATGATGTCAACAATTTTGGATTTCAAATAGACGAGTTAGTTGTTCCTTTTGTATTTTCATATTTTGAGCTCGTTAAAGAGACATTAATTTTATATTCATATACATTTTTTTTTAATTTTCAAATATTTTATTTCGGTTAATTTTTCTACTAGAATTCATAAATATATGTTGTGCTCATTCTTTTATTTCTTTTCCAAACGTTTTATAATTTTTAATTTTAAACTATTATATATAATATCTTTATCCTGACAACGACTCGAACATGAGATATCGAGTATGAAGATTGAGTGTTATACCACTCGACTGGCTATAAGATATTGATAATTTATTTTTTAAAATTTGATTTTCTATATATTAAAAAGTAACATTGGGTTGTGACTCAGTTGACAACGCAGACTGAGATTGTGGGAAGAGCTCTTATGTTCGATCTCCACTAAACAGACCTATGAGGAGGGCGATGAACCTTATATGTGACTAAGTTCCAAACTGAATTAAACCAGTGGTTTATACAAAAAATAAAATTAAAAAGAGAACAAAGATTTCTCTAGTTATATTCGATCGTCATTTTCAAAGAGAACTGCATGTGTTATTTCCATTATACTTTATTTATGGAACATGTATTTTTCTAATAGAAACTCATGTCATGTTTTATTCATGTTTCTCATATCACTCTAATAGTTTATCATCACGAATGACTTTAAAAGATTTTATGTTTTCATGTAGAGAATGATAGAAAATGATCATGACCCGAGAAGACGATTCCAAATATTGTACTCTTAAATGGCCGTCTCAGTGTCCATTGAGCAAGATAAATCGCAGTCTAGCACTTGAACGGTCATGCCTATTTCTTGTGTGTTTTTATGAATCTGAATGAATAAGAAATAAGAATGGTCAATGTGAAACTGGAGTCGTAAAAAAAACACGCCCGCCGCCAGCCACCGCGCCGCCGGAGATCGATGTCGATCCGTGCAGCACATCCCACTCCCGATCTGCCCTTTCTTCTTCACCAGCAAACCCAACACAGTCCATCTACTGCCCCCGGAGGGTCGTTGCACTATTTTTGCCGAGGAAATCCTAAGTTGTTGTCCCCCTCACCGAAGTCGTTGCCTCCATCCCTTGCCGAAGTCGCACATCTCGGTTCCTCTCTGCCTCTCTGTTTCGTGCTGAAGACCAGAGCAGGTTGTAGAGAATGGCGAACCCTAACCCTAATCCTTGCTGGAGTGCAAACCCTATACCCGCTCGCCGCCGATTTGTGCCGGGGGTTGCAGAGGCCTGTCGGCCTGCCGTCGTCAGCGTGATCAACTACACAGTCGGACGCGCGTTTCACGCTTTTTTTCGGTAATTTGCCTCCGCCAATGAATTATCGTTGGCTCAAAAATATTATCAAGCGACATGCGACTGTAACCTATTGCTTCATTCCTAGAAACCCTAATTGCTACAGTAGAAAATTCGGCTTTGTTTCTTTCTCCAATCGTTTGGATGCTGCTAGAGCTTTGCACATCTTCAATGGCACCTCGCTCTTGGAGTATCGCCTTACCGTGGACTGAGCATACAACTATTGTAATGGGCATTCCATTGCTTCCGGTACCGAGCTGCATGATTCTCATCCAAATAGTCGAACTAAACCTGTGTGATCGACTAGAGTTGATACATCGAACTCTCACGTTCAATCACAACCGCAAGCTCATGCTCGCACTCATGTTTTAGGGTTTTCATCATGTTCGATTATTGACAAGCTGAGTTGGAGCATTCTTGTTGTATCATGGGAACAAGTGTCTGGTAGCTACCTCAATGATACTCTCGCTGCCGAGGGTGTGTTCGACATCTCAGTGTATTCATTGGGGCACTGCGTCTTTGCTCTATCTTTTTCGGATAACAATTCACTGCAAATCATAAAAGAATCAAACTAGGCATGGTTGTCTCAGTGGTTTATTACATTTCATGACTGGTTACAGCTCAAGAAAAAAGGCGGTAGGTTTTGTTGGTTGTCAATCCGGGGACTCCCACCCCAGGCTTGGCATGAGAACTCGCTTCGTAGCATCTCGAAGATTTTTGGAGAGTTAATTTTTGTGCATCCATCTTTCGTCCATGATTAATTTTTGTGCATCCATCTTTTGTCCATGAAAATAACCGTGATCAAGCTCAAGCACTGATTAATGAAACAACCTTCCTAAAATTTTTGTCAGTAATTACGCTCAAGCTCGAAAGTTCCTCATATCATATTGCCGTTAGTGAGTGCTCCAAAATTGACTTATTTCCTTTCAATCCTCCGCCGCGCAATTCACCTTCCGTAAGCTTCTCTAGCCCGAACTCGACGAGGAGTCCGTCTGCATCGCCTTTGAACATCGATGTTGCCCCCCAAAAAGTGACAATTTTGAACTCACTGGATCGCTTGGAATTGGAAGATCTGATGGACTCGCTGCCCACAATAGCCCAAGGGACCAAAACTTATCGGGCACTGGGCCTCCATCGAATACACTAGTAGAGCCAGTTGCAAATTTTCTCTCTGCATATGATTACACTATATCAGATCTTCCAGCTCCTAGGGTCTCCTCTTTACGCCTCAATTCCTTGGCGACGACATTTCTTCCTCCAAAACGTAACGTAATCAGCAAGCAGCAGTGCACTGTGCTTTCTTTTCCGACATGTAACCCTGAGTCCGACTTGGTTACTCTGACCACTCCGGTGATTAAGAACACTCCCAGGCCAACCTCTCCAACAACATCAGCTACTATATTATGAGAAATATGCAAGAGTTTGAGCGCCCAAGCGCGAGGTTCGGAAACTGAAGTGATTGAGCGGCTTCGTATCATTGAAGCCAGTTCCTCTCATCACTGATTCGTGCTTGCGTCGACCCCTGTACTGTTTATTCTCTCTTGGAACATTCGGGAGGGGTGGGGTTTCGGTGCAACACAAGAGGGATCGACTTCGATTCCTCATCAGAATAGTTAAATAAGGTATTGTGTTCTTGCAGGAAACCAAAGTCCAGTCTTTACCGCCATTCTCTGAGAATAGTTTACTCATTTGGTGCCCATGGACCTATCGTATATGATCAGGTATTTTGGCTTGGTGGAACGTGTGCGCTGTTTGCCTACTAATTGTTTCTTTTTCCTGGTTAGCTGGTCCACTTGCTTTGGGGGTTGCAAGTTGGGGCGGAATGTTTGGGAGGCTCTGGGTTCCGTCACTTTATGGTACATTTGGTTGGCTCGTAATGCGCTTATTTTTCAGAATGAATTACCGAGTGTTGAGGACACCGTGATTTGAACTAAAAGTTTCAGCTACTCCATTAGTTCTTGCTTGGCGCCCTCTTTTTGTAACTCTGTTTCTTTCTCGTCTTGGTGCTCGGATCTAGTTCCTTGCTTGGATTTGTAGCTCTCGGCTTTTTGCTTAGTTTTGTAGCTCTCGGCTTAGCTAGTTTCTTTTTGGTTCTTTTGTACTTTGCTTATAAAAAATAAAAAACAAAAGAGTCTGAATGAGCAGCCGTATGACCATCTTCAACTCATCCAAATATGTGTGCCCAAATTAGCACTATTTGATATCCTTGAACAGTCATGTGTCTACACAAAATATTTTGTATTTCACATAACTAGTTTATATCTCTTTTTAAGACAATAACTAGATTAGTTCTTGTTGTACCCAAGGATAGACCTGTTTAAGCGGGCCACGGGCCGGATATAGGTCAAGCCCGCGCGGCCCGCGGGCCTAAACCGATCGGAAA